>VKHL01000001.1:474669-659643 GCA_015146655.1 Ochromonas danica
GTTACCGCTGGTGTGGGAGAAGAAGGAAAGGAAAGCAAATCATATTTGCAGGAGAATCTCATAAGACAACCAAAACATTATCAAGAATGAAAAGCCCGTTTTTCTTGATTTCGAAGTTCGGATATTCGAAGTTTCGGAGCTTATTGTGTTGCGCGTGGTGAGAGGACAAGATTGGATCGCTCCAACAAACAAGAAGGAAGATTCCTTTGAAGAGATTCTCTTTGACAATGAAGAGATTGTTAGCCTTCTTGGTTAGTGCATTGTTCTTAGTATTAGCTGATTGCTTGAGTGAAGTAAAGCATGTCGTACCAGATTTTATGACCTTAGTGTTGGAGAAAGAAGATCTGACAGGTTGGTTCATTTGTATTATAATCTACTTTCTTACCCTGATAACCACTTGTCTATGTGATTAACCTCTCTGTAGAAAGTGTTCAAATCTATGCAGAGAGTTCATCAGCAGCACAAGGCTGGGTCTATTACAACTTCTATGGTAGTACGAACTGCAGTGAGGAAGTCACCTACAGCACTGGTGTCCCTGATAATGTCTGCTTAAGTGCTGACATTCTTGCTGGTAAAGTGACACAGCGAAAGCTAACCTCCTCATTTAGTGCTTTCAAACTGGTGAATCAGAACAACAATAACACAGGTGAGATTACGCCATACTGCTCTGTCTCTCACAGTCTCCGCCACTGACTGACTACCTGCCACTGTCATTAGGAAATTGCTCTAATATTGACATAATCTTTTACTCAGATAAGCAATGTACCACAGTCTATAACAGTCGCTCTCTCAATTCTACTTTTCAAAATTGTCGCAGTGCGTCAGCAGCTTTTGATATCGATGTGAGCAACATGCTCTCTGTCCAAGGCTTTTGTTCTGCTGCTTCTGATCCTCCTCTATCTTCCTCAAGCTATGTCTACAGTAACTTTGTGGGTAGTGATAGCTGCTCGTCTAATGCATTATCCCAATACAAGGCCTATACGCTGGATAGCTGCTTTGGCACAAATGAGGGTACTTCTACGTTATATTCCTTTTCAGATAGTCACCCTGATCAAGTAAGTATGACCAGCTATTATGGCTCAACTTGTTCTGCAACGCAGAACTTTGAATCTACTATACCTCTGGGATGTTCTAATACCACAACGAAATCCTCTGTCACTTCTCATCAAACTTCAGTCTATCCCCCTCCTGATGATAGCAGTGACAGCAATCGTCTTTCTGGTGCTGCTAGAGCAGGTATTTCCGTTGTTGTAGCAGTGGGTGGGTCGTTCTTGATCTACGGTACCGCTTATTTGCTGTTCCATCAAAGTGCCGTCGCCGGTGCGGCAGCTGCTGGTGCTGTACACTAATGTCAAGACGTGTATGATCAAACTAATTCTCAAATTTCGTAGAGATGTTTATTATAATATTGAATATTATTGACTTCGTGAGTAGAATAGAACTGTCAATTTAAACCTGAGCAACAACAATGGCCTTGACTAACTCACAGTTGCTGATTGCTGTTGACAAAGTTGTACTGTTGTCTGATTGTTTGTAACGTACTGACATTCATACATACGTACTGTAGCAATAGAATCGGCATCGTATCTCCTTTCTCTTGTCACTTGTCAAACATAGGCACAGATAACTAGATCTGGAAATCTGGGGATTTGGTTTGGAGGTCTGGAGGTTTGAAGGACCGTTAGTCTGGTGATGTGATGATGATTTCGGATTTTAAAAATATCTATGACAAGGAAAGAGAATCCATACAAGCAATCTCTTGTCTTGTGATTGATACTTCAATTAGTTAGACTCTCTTAACCTTCCTATAGAGAGATCGTATTGTTATTGAATAATAATAATAATAATAAATAGAAATGACAAAAGCAGTCTCTCTGTTTAATTTTCGTCAACGTGTTGGTAAAGTAGATTGGAAATTACTTTCTTCATTAAATATAGAAGATATTATAGTTCATTGGAAAATACAAGATTTACAACTTGTATTAGATCATGTTACCTTTTGTGAATTCTTACCAAAAGATATTCAAAATAATACAATTGATAATATTGCTAAAGTCATTCAAATTATGCAATTAATTATTGAATATTTATTAAATCATCAAGAAATACAATTAAAACAAATTCATGATATTACAAAGAAATATCAATCTTGTAAATATCAAAGACAGAAAATAGAGAAATCAAATCATTTTCTTGTTGAAGAAGTTCATGCCTATCAACGACAATTACATGTTTTACGGAAATCTTTACAATCTGTTGGTATGACACCACCTGTTATGCCAAGTGGTCGTATAATGGCTAAAGTAATTGATCCTTTTATGAAAGAAGAAGTTGATCGACGAGATCGCACAGAGAATCTTCTCATGGCATTAATGGATCATGAGCAAAAAGCAAGATTACAAACCATGCAAGTATTAGAAGATCAACGAAAAGTCTTTGCACAAGAGATTAACAATCTAATAACTACATTCAAAGATCAACAACATTCTCTTGCTTCTATGGATAGCAATAAACACAATAATAATAGTAATGATAATAATGAGAAGATGATGACACTATTTGAAGGATTGAAGAAGCAATTAGAAGGACAATGTCAACAGTTAATGCTATCTGTTCAACAACAACAGCAACAACAAATGCTATTTCAACAACAGCAACAACAACAGCATCTCATGACACAACCCCAACAACCAATAATAGCTGGTGGTGAGGCTTCTTCCTCTCTATTAGCGAAAGAGGCTGCTATAGAGAAAGAACTCACTCAATTAATGCGGCAACAAGCTGCCTTAGAGCTTCAAGAGCGAGAAGTCAAACGAAGAGAGATCGCAGTTACAGAAAGGGAACAGGAACTAGCAGCTGAACAATTGGCCTTCTCTGCGAAGTCTCGCGGTCAGAGTCAAGCTAAAGACCTATCACAAGGTAGTTTAGCTTTAAGTCAAGCCATGTCTCAACAGAAAGTAATTCAAACAAGGAAACAAGCAGCTGTTCGCATGCTTTATTCAACTCTCAGACAAGGTAAGAAAGATTCATTTTCTTATTCATGGGGTTTACTTATTAGTTGAGTACTTGATATTCAGCAATGCGTAAACGCTGTGGTCGTTCTTTTCGAATATGGTCACAGCAAGTTCTACAGCGAAGGGTATCTGATGACTTGGCTAAGCATGTTCGGGACTTGGCTCGACAAGCTGATGAACCATCTTCACGAGAGATAGTCTTGCAGCAACGAGTAAGTGAAGAACAAAGACGATACCAAGTCTTAGAAAGCCAATTTCTTCAACTCAATCGAGATTTGAACACAGCCAAGGATCAGGTAGAGCTTTTAGTTAAAAGTCAGAGTATTCGAAATAAACAAGATAGTGAGTTGTCGAATCAATTACGACAAGAGAAAGAACGCCTTGTCGTTATGACAGCTAAATACAATTCATTAGCACAACGGGCAGATAAGGAAAAAGCTGATCTGTTAACTCAGTTAGATGCTGCCAATGAGAAATTGTCCAAACAGGGCAGTGTTGGCTTAACAACTTCTTTCACCAAACAGCCGTCATCCTCTAGAATGTTAGTTCCTTTGGTTTCTTTTGACTTCATGTTTTAATAATTGGTCTTCACCATGTTTTGCTTTTTGGATGTATTCATAGGGATTCATCGATGATGACTTCGTTGGACTATCCCTCCTCTTCATTGTTAAAGTATCTCAAACAAGGGGTGGATACTAGTATTCAAGCTAGTCCAATGGAAGAAGAACATTATACAAATCAAAAGCTGTTCGAAGGTGATGATCTTGATGAACAAGCTCTTCTATCAAAGGCTCTAATGAGAATAGGTGCCAAACGAACTGCGATGAATGCTCAACAAACTGCTATGGCCACGTTGGCGGAAGAGTTAACTTCCAAATTAGGTGTTATGTAACATTGAAAGCGATTTCCTTTACATCAACTAGCTTCAGAAACGAAAACAACATGGCGAAAACTAAATGTCTAAACCTGCTGCTTCATCTTCTTCGTCTGGAGCACTGTGGATCGTGCGATGACTTCGTTGGTAGGCTTGAACTTCATCAAAGATATCAAGCAAATGTGATTCAATGAAGTCATTGTCAACAATTGCCACCAAAAAATAAGTATCATGAATCTAATACAAGTACATGAATCCAGAATAAATGTCAGAATAGTAAATACATGTGTTAACAATTCAAAAACCAACCTTGTACAATAAATCTGCACTTTCGCTCACATCATCATAAAGAGAAGCCCAGCACTCTGTCCATAATTGGAAAACCTCTCTGCTCCAAACCACAAAGGAATCAGGATCAAAAACTGTGGGTTGCAAGATCTCTTTGTTGGGAAAGCATCCCCAAGTCAAGGCTGTTACACTACGTGCACCAGATGAATGTTCCAAGCCATTGCTGTCAATGGCATAGAAGGTTAGGCTGGGATGACTTGACAGTACTGCCATGATAGCCTGCAGGTGTTGAGGGGAAGCGAAAAATTCCACATACGCCTTTTGATATACGCGTCCACCAGGTCCACCCCAGCCATAGAGAGGATGATCTGACTTCTCTCCATTCACAGCAGGCTGTGAGTTAATAGTCAGAAAGCCTCTACGATTGAGAGAAGCTAGACGTGCACATAATGGGATTGTCTCTGGCTGTAGGGCAGACTCACACCATGGAATGATAGGAATCTTTCCCTCTAGATACTTTGCAAAGACTTCAAATACATCCTCTGGTTGTAATAGGACATCTCCCCACATGGCAAGCAAGTCTTCTTTTCTTCCTTCTACAGGACGAAAGAAATGAGAATCTGATAGTTCACCATAAGCAGGTGATCGATTATCACCCCATCTACCGTTAGGAAACTCATCCCAATTCACTGTACGCTTAATATAAGATTTAGGACGATTTGCCCAATTGATAGGTCGAACTTCTTCAACCATTCCTTTAAGATTCGATCTTGATCCACGCCAAGGGAAGTTACGTCGAGAGTTAGCCACACCCAGTTCAGTTAACACCATAGTTACACTTTTCTCCAAGTTTAGCGTATAAAAATGGAATCCTTTTACACCAGCTGCTGAAAGAGTATGACACATTTCTACACATAACTTAACACCATAAGCTTTTGTTGCTTCATCATCTTCACGTACAGGAGCTAAATCCTGCCAGATCTTATCAGGTACTTTCGTCTTACAAAAAGTAGTCATCTTTTGGAAAGATGAATAACTTTGAATAGGCATCATACCAGGAATAATAGGGCAAGTGATACCAGCTCTCTGACATTTCTCGCGGAAAGATAAGAAGACTTGTGGATCATAAAAGAATTGTGTTAACATAAAGTCAACACCTGCATCAAACTTCTCTTTCAGATATTTAATATCACGATCAAGATCTACTGTTTTAGCTTGTGGATGACCTTCAGGAAACCCTGCAATGCCAATACAGAAATAGTCACCATGTTCACGACGAATGAGTTTAACTAAATCAATGGCATTCTCACAACCACCGGGTATGACTTCCCAAGATAACGATCCTTTAGGTGGATCACCACGTAATGCAAGAATATTTTGAATACCAGCTTCACGTGCAGCATTTAAAATAGCTTTTAATTCTTCTACTTTTAGACCAGTACAGGTTAAATGCATTAAAACATCAACACCAAAGTAGGTTTGTGTATATTCACAAATAGCCATAGTAAGTTCTTTGGTACATCCACCAGCACCCCAAGTAACATCAACAAAGATAGGTTGTAATGCTGTCATACGATCCATACGAAGATATAAATTATCTACACCTGCTTCTGTTTTTGGTGGAAAGAATTCAAAAGAAAAATAAGGTTCTACTGTATTTGATCGAATTTTATCAATTATCTTCATCTTGCACTTTGATTTAATTACTCTTGAAGGAAGGAGGAGGGGGAGAGGGATGAGTTATTGGGGGGTGAGATAGCTTTTGCTTTAGTGGATAGAATGGATTGGATTTAGTTCTGGATTGACCTCACAGAAGATGAGAAGATCAAGTTCGACTTCCACTTTAACTTAAGAAAACCGAAAACTCCCCGCATTGTCATCAATCAAGGAAGCATTATAACAACAATGCTATATATACTTCTTTACCAGCAATCTATATTTGCTTATATTCGCATCAAGAAAAAAGATAACTCGCATAGTTGACAATATAAGGATAATGGAGGTAATGGAGAAGGGTTTGTTTTTAGGCTTGGTTCCCAGTCCAGTGGATTGGAAGGGTGCAAACCCCACGCATCGTCACAATAGCGTAGTGGTTGGCGGATGAAAAGGAGAGGAAATGATGGCTGTCTCCACAATGCAACTATCTTGGATAACTGTATATAGTTTATTCTTAGTATTTACCATGTTGAAGATTGGAGTGAATAGTTTTGGATTTGCTACTTCTCTTGTTCGACGAAGATTGCAGTCTCATCGACTTGATACACGTATGCATCTCAATTGTGGTATCGTGGGTCTACCAAACGTCGGGAAAAGTACTTTATTCAATGCTCTGGTAGGATCAGAAGCAGCTCAAGCTGCTAATTTCCCCTTTTGTACCATCGGTAAGCTGATCTCTCTTCTTCTCTCTGACAATCGAGTAGATAGTAATACATGTGTTTGTTTTGTCCCTGATGATAGAACCCAATGTTGGTCTGGTCAATGTTCCTGATACCAGATTAACATCTCTGGCTGAATTAGCGAAATCTCAGAAGTGTGTTCCTGCTGTGGTAAGTCCCTTCCTGCATCCTGTCCGATGGTACCGATATCGTCTTACACAGCGACATGACACAGATCGAGTTTGTGGACATTGCTGGTATTGTTAAGGGTGCTTCTGAAGGTGCAGGATTAGGAAACAAGTTTTTGGCTAATATTAGACAAACTGATGCCATTGTTCATGTGGTTCGCTGCTTTGTGGATGATGATATCATTCATGTCGATGGCACAGTCGATCCTCTTAGGGATATTGAAATTATTAGCTTGGAGTTGATATTTGCCGATATCGCTCAAATTGAGAAACGCTTGGAAAAAGTACGGAAGGATAAGAAAACCCCACCTGAAGAAGTTTCAGCGTTAGAGAAGGTGAATACTGCCCTTTTAGCTGGCAAGCCTGCACGTGCTGCTGGCCTCACTGACTCAGAGGCTGAAACTCTCAAGGGTCTTATGTTACTTACCTTAAAGCCTGTGATCTATGCTGCTAACGTTGCTGATTCGGATCTCGCGGAAGGCAACGATTTATCTCGTAAAGTTTTCGATTTTGCTGCCCAGGAAGGAAACAAGGCTGTCGTCGTTTCTGCTCAAGTTGAAGCGGAACTTGCTGGTTTAAGCGGTCCTGAGCGAGCAGAGTTTCTTGCTTCCATGGGTCTTAATGATGAAGATTGTGGTTTGAAAGCTCTTGTCCGTGTGGCGTATGACACTCTGGGGCTGCAGACCTATTACACTGTCGGCCCCATGGAGGCTCGTGCATGGACTATTCATAAGGGAATGACCGCCCCTCAGGCTGCAGGGGTTATTCATTCAGACTTTGAAAAGGGGTTCATCCGCGCAGAGACCATGTCTTTTGATGACCTGTCTCGACTAGGAAGTGAGAAAGCTGTCAAAGAGGCGGGATTGCTTCGATCTGAAGGAAAGGAGTATGTCATGCGGGAAGGTGACATTGTTCTCTTCCGATTCAACGTGTAATATAGAATAATTAAAAGCAAAGTCTATCAATGGGGATCATAACAAGTGATGGTGGTTTGTCGAAAGAATGAGTTAACATTATCCGTTAGTCTATCTTATGCAGATTCACTCTTGGAATTCAACTCATTCTGCTTACGCTCATAATTCTTTTGAAAATCGATGATTTCCCATCGTTCAACAAAGTCCTTCTTGACAAGAGGATCTTCCTCCATGAAGGCATTGATCTCCTTTTGGACATTTTCTGCCTCTTCTTCACCTTCAGCTATTCCTACCCACAACATGCTCACACCACGAGTATTCTTGAATCTCATGGTTTCAGAAGTTAATAGACGCTTATACTTGGAACAGATGGTATTGTGATCAGCCAATGTAGAGTCCAAATTCGCATCAACGTATTCACGTCTAAACTTGTACAATACCGAGAAGATGGGGAACTTGGGATTCTTGATGTTTGGGTCATACTTCACTTTAGACTTAATTGGTTTAGCATCAGCAATTTCCTTTTCATCAGTAGGACTCAACTGCCACTTCTCCTCCAAGTAGGTCTTCTTACTGCCAGCAGCCTTTTGTTTAGAATTATTCTTGGCAGCAGATGCTCCTTCCTCATCATCAGCAAAAATATCATCTATCATAGTATAATTAACAGTCAATTAGATGATATAATAAAGAAAATTATTTGGCATAGAATAGTTAGCTAGCTCACCAGAAAACAGGTCAGGTTTTGCATTCTGAACAATGCATCGTGATCTTGCAATAGCAGGAGCAATCAATGCTCTTGACTGAGGAATGATAGTAAAGGCATAGGATGCCGCAATGAATGATGCAAAGAGGACAGTCAGATAGAGCATGGTGTGTCTGATTGATTGTCAAGAGGTCGAAAGTGGAAGGAAGAGCTTTGCGCGTCGCTCACCATTGCAGCAAAGCCACCCTTTGGTAAGTTAACCATTCCCACTCCAACATTCTTAAGTTAACGATAAAAAAGTTATGACTGTATATTTCAAGTATACAGTACTACAGTAGGTTTGTAATCAAGCGTGGTTCATGAAGAAGAATAGAAGAGTGAAGAATAAGAGATGAAATTATATCACAGCACGCAATGCCAAGTACAAGGAAACAAAAGCAAAAATTAAAACGATCGTCACGAGGGCTTCGCACGTGGTCACCCACCGTACTACTGGCCTCGCCTGAGCACGCTTAACTTCCTAGATCTGACGGGTTAGGGTGCAGTAGTGCTAGTATGAACGATCATGTCTGTAGGTGCACAGCCTCGCCATATAAAGAACAATCCTTCTCAATCTATGACATTTTGCTTTCTGAAACAGAGAACAAAGTAGACATGGGAATGAGTCAGAAGTGATTGCTATTTCTTGCAGGTCATAGGGGATGTCATTAATTAGTATAAAATACACCACTTGCTATAACTGGGATGAGGCGATCATGGTGGCTTTGATTGTCCTTCACCTCATTGGCTGCTGAGTCAGCTGGGATCAGCATTGTCATTCCTGTGGGGTTCTCGTCATCTTAATTCATGCAACTGGAACACTTGGGGTTGTTTATATGGTAGGTAGATCATACAGTAGATAGGCGTTGATGGATAGATGGAGGATGCAACCATAGATGAACATACTGTCAACACAACCAGGTCTATCCCAACAAGCACCACTCATTCTCATTATATGAGAGATATCATCGACTTTGAGGTGACCAGGTCAATAAGTGACTATGAGTGCTGGCATGCAACAACACAATGCAATGCTTGCAGTGATTAATGTGATTTAATCTCACCTATCTGATCACTAATACTGGCCGATAAACCTTCGCCGGGCTATTTCGATGGCTTTGTGTGTCTTTACAGCTTGTGGTCTACACCGTGCCAGCAGTCACGGCTCAAGTGGTAAAAATTGCCGGTTGGATCTTCTTTGTCTTCGCTTTCAATTCTTTCATCTATCGACATCAGGTACGAAAATTGATTCCTTGTCGAGATTCTATCATCCTTGTACTGCCCAGGAAGTTGACGCAATTGGAACTTCCAGAGGGCCTTCGCTGTGCAAAGACGAACTGTTGCCACGGCAACAACAACTACTTGTGGTGATGAGGGGCGGGGATATTCAACTATTCGCTTCTTCACTTCGCTCTTGAGGAATTTGGTGATGCACTTTATCTTGATCCAGTTTCGTGTTGTCACGGAACTATGTGGATGATGTCCATAACGGAAAAGACTGGCTTGGCTCTATGAAGTCATCATCCATCATAATTACTTTAGTAATCTATCTCTTACCTTTAACTTGAATTAATTCGATCAATTTATTTGGAAGTCGATTGGCTCAGCAAGGGCTGCTGGCACCAGCACTGTGCAACTACTAATTGCTAAAAGACTAACTGTCGCTTATTGACGATACAGCCTGCAGTATTTTAAAGGGCACGTGCGAAAGCATAACGAGCACTGTAGATATCGTAGCTTACTCACGAGATGGTGCGACTATCTTCTACCTTACTTTACAACAGTAGTTAGTTCTAACCAATGCGATGAGAGTGAGTTAGAGATTATACAAACAAACAAAGCTATCTACTCAGATCAAATTGCAATTCATCCAGCTGATAACTTTTAGTGGGACTAACCATAGCCATCTCACCATTACCAAATAAAGCTCCTTCATCAAACATTACCGAATTATTCTGTTGTTCAGCATATTTACCACTGAAGTAACCATGTCGACGAGTCCACTGCGCAGCACTTTTCCGCATTCTTCGCAGAAGAGAAGAAGAAGTACCGTAGACCTGCCAGTCCCAGAAATGGTGCATGCCTGTCATCTTTGCTACTCGTTTCCTTGCAAGACGAACTAAATCACGATCTCGTTGTTGTAATGCAAAGAAACGACGAAGTCGATCTTTCATAGCCTTTGCTTCGAGCATCATAGCATAACGATATGTTGGTCCCATCATTGAATGATCCCAAATAGGATTGTTAGCCTGTGGGGCTAAGAAGACAAAAGTGGTATTATGCTTCTTGTCTCGGATCTCGTCGTAAGTTTCATTCTGTGTACGTCGCATGAGCGCATTAGCACGTTGATCGATCAACGCTAGGGGGTCATTACGTGCATAATAGTTAAACACTCTCCCCATAAAATACTTGTTTGTAATAGACTTTCCTCCACCCAATGTGATGATATCAATACGACTTGTCTCATAACTTGTCAAATGATGTTTTGCTGCTAGATAGGTTAGAATAGCACCACCACTATGTGCAATATGAAGGATACGACCACCAGGTTCGAGATCTTGTAATGTTTGTCGAAGATGTTCTGCTAACTGTTTTGATAATGCTAAATCTGTAGGACGCAGAACTAAATCAAATCCTGCTCGAGTAAAATCTTTTACCCACCACCCTGAAGATGGATTATAAAAAGGACGTACTTCCGCTGAGAAGAGTTGTCGAATATCATCTGTGATATTTCTCCAATCTTCTTCAGAATGATAAATCCCATTGACAAAAGTGATAATCACTGCTTTCTTCCCTGTTGTTCTTGTTGATACATTTTGATAAGCACTGAGTGGAATGGACAGAGAAGAAGTGTTTCTAATACTTCTGTCATGGTTATTAGCAGTAGTGGTAGTAGTAGTAGTAGTAGGGATAGGGGTGGTAGTATGGGGAGTGGATGTGTTGGTGTTGCTAATGGACGATTGTTGGTCAACAGGTCGTGCAATAGACAGAACTTTCCCTATAAAGCTTGTACTAAGATCAAAGTTAAGTGAAGGATGGATTAATAGAGAAAGAATCAGAAGAAAGAATGCCAACCAAGACATATCTATTCAAATCAGCAACCAGCAGGTTGTTGTCATAGCAAAACCCTTTTGGTTTCACTGCTTCAAGACAGGCCAGACGGTCAGAATTTAGCCATCTAGCCTGTTGCTGTATGTGCTGTCTGCTCCACCAACAAACAAATGGAAGCGAAACAATGATGGGGGACTATCATCCACATTGTAGACAAGCTGTACCTTTGTTAAAGAATCGTGTTGAATATATCCTTGATATTCATGGTAATCTGGATGGTGGGAAGATTGTTGCCTCATCCTCAGATCGACTAGTACGTGCTTATGATTCGTCTACTTTTGCACTCTTGGGCACTTACCAGGGACACAAAGATACTATCACTTCTTTAGCTTGTGCTAATCAGTCACCTACTATCTTCTTTACCTCCTCAGCTGATAAGTGTGTAGCCATCTGGGATCAACGAGTCTCTGATCGACCTATTTGTCGATTACGTGCTCAGAATGAAGTACAAGCAATAGCTGTCAACAAAAAGGACTTTCTATTAGCTGCAGCATGTGAAGAAGAGATTCAATTCTATGATATTCGAAAGATCGCCGCCACAGCTGGTGCTCCTAAACTGGGTGTCTACAGTGACTTACACTCTAACCTTATCACTCACTTGCTCTTCAGCCCAAAGAATGATGATCTACTGATTTCTGGAGGAGAAGATGGATTAATCTGTCTATGTAATACCTCTATTGGTGAGGCAGAAGAGGCAGTAGAAAGTGTGTTAAATACTGATTGTGCTATGCGGCGTGTTGGTTGCTTTGGACCTGATCTGGAAGGTCTTTATTGCCTCTCTGCTATTGAGACTGCCTCATTCTGGCATCATCCTTCAGCTCAAAGAATAGTACAGTATAATAGTTTACGAGAGGAGCAGAGTATTGACTATCTGATCGATTGTTTCGAGGAGGAAGGCAAGCTGAGACTACTTGCTGGTTGTTTTGATGGCAGTCTCCGTCTTCTTAATGTTGAGCCTCATGGCTGTGAAGCATTGACTTCATTGGAAGGTGGGCACAAGGAAATGGTGAGGTGTAGCACATTGCTGTCCAATGGTTTGCTTTGCACAGGTGCGGAAGATGGCCAGCTGGTTGGATGGAAGCGTGGGCCAAGCCAAGATCCTGTCCTTCTCAGTCATGTGGACGACTCTGAAGAAGTAGCCGAGGAAGAAGAGGTAGAAGAAGAAGAGAGAGTGAAGAGTGAAGAGTGTGGAGAAGGTGAAGAGGGCCCCATTAGTATAGCAGAAGAAGAAGAAGTGACAACAGAAACAAGTCAAGGAGGAGGAAGAGGAAGAAGAAGAGGAGGAGGAGGGCAGAAGAGGAAAAGAGTGAGAAATCAAAGTCAAAATTAGTTAACCAATAGATTACACTATAGAAGTAGTGTCAAATAATTGAAAGTTCTGTATAGGGGAGGATTGGGTGAGAATGGCAGGCGCAGGTCGTGCTTCTAATGGTCGACGTGCTCCTGGAAAACAACGAACTTCAAAATCAGTAAATGGAACACCTACTTCACTTAATAAGTGTTTCTTCATCGTAGTATTTCCTTGTTGGTTTAGATTGTCACCAATATGAGTGAGATATTGTTGAATAGCATCTTGTTTGGAAGGATGTTGTTCTTCTGAGATATTTTCTAATTCATATAGTAAACTTTCTATTTCACCTCTTAATTGCTCACTCTTTTGTGTTTCCACTGTAATAACTTTCAAATTTTCTTCTGTAATACTATCTATTGTTGTTGTCATCTTTCTTTCTATTTTGGTCTTCTCACAAAGCAAAACTACGCAGAATTATTATTACCAATCCCGCGCATTTAGAGATCTGGCTGGGAGGGTTTGGAGATTTAGCTGCTGCCATGGGCTGCTGCCTGCTGGATTTGAATTGGATTTGATTTGATTGCTTGCGTTATTCAAAATCAAGACTATCCATAGAAGACAAAACCAATGGCTACTGTGGAGCCAGTTCCTATCTCTTTGATTGATCCTTCTTTAGAAAGGACATTCAAAGGACATAAAAGCTATGTGACTTCTGTGGCATTCAGTCCCACCATGAAACAGTTGGCGTCTGGATCAGGGGACAATAACATCATGTTATGGAATTTTAGACCTCAATTACGTGCTTTCCGCTTTGTTGGGCATAATGTAAGTGTCAGGTTACTTGATGCCATTCTAACTGTGTGAGTAGTTGACAGTGGCCGTTGGGATTGGCATGAGTACAGGGTGTTGTGACAGATGTTGCTTTCTCACATGATGGTGAACATTTAGCATCTGCTTCCAAAGATAAAACAGTCCGTTTATGGACACCTTCAGCGTAAGAAAGTTTATCCTCCCTGATGTGATGATAATGTTCTTTGGTAACGATGTGTGTGTTTGTGTTTGTGTTTGGTGGGTATTTGCAGGCGAAGTGAGTCCATTGTGCTCAAGGGACATACAGGAGCTGTTCGATCTGTTCAGTTCTCTCCTGATAGTCATCATATCCTAACTGGAGCTGATGATAAGACAGCCAAGATTTGGTCCTTTCCTCATCGTCGCTTCCTTTGTTCTCTGGTTGGCCATAGCAACTGGGTACGATCAGCTAAGTTTAGTCCTGATGCTACTATCGCAGCAACGGGTAGTGATGATAAGACGGTTAAGCTTTGGGATGTCAGTGCTCATCAAGTGATGCACACTTTCTATGAACACGAGGAGTAAGTCTGCTGACAGAAAACTCGATCGTGCTCATGCTTATGCTTATGCTCACAATGTATGTTTTGTCTTAGTGTGGTGAATACAGTAGCTTTTCATCCTGAAGGGTCTTGCATCGCTTCTGGTGGTAATGATCGTACTATCAAAATGTGGGATGTTCGATCGCATCTGTTGGTGCAACATTACAATGCTCATGATGATGCAGTCACAGCACTTTCAATGCACCCGGTAGGTCTCATCACTACTTGTCTTATTGTCATCGCCATGTCTTTCTCTAACCATGTTCATACAGTCTGGTTACTATTTGTTATCCGCCTCGAAAGACTCACGGTTACGATTATGGGATCTCCGTGAAGGACGTCTACTTTTCACCATGCAAAGTCATCATGGTGCAGTTCAAGCTGCTTCGTTCTCTACTGATGGTCATTTCTTTGCATCCGGTGGAATTGATGAGCTTGTCATGGTCTGGAAGTCCAACATTTACGGTGTGTCATCCCCTCAGATTGATTGGGGTATGGGTGAACGACCTCGCAGTGCGCCTACGATCACTCCTGGTGCTTCATCTGCTGATCGATCTACTTCACCTAGTGCTATTCCAAAATCAAACAAAAAATCTGCCAAATCTGGTGCATCGAGTAGCTCTGCCGGTGCTGCTCCAGACAAGACCATCAAGACCCCTGAGACCTCACGAATGAGAGCCCGCATGCAACACACGGTTAGTAGAGAACATAACATGGGCACTGTATATCGTTTTTACGATTTCTTTGTTGATAATACAGGATGATAGACGTTCTTCTGGAGCCGCGGAATCTAAAGTGCGCTCGTCCAGCCCATTGCCTCCGCCTCCTCCAACTCCTACAGCTGCTGCTGCTGCACCTCCCGTATCATCTCCAGCTCCTCTAAACACTTCTTCCTCTGCACAAGCTCCTCCTTTGCCTTCGAATCTTGCGCACACTCTTGATCAAATTTTGGGTCAAATGAACTTGTTAACTCAGACAGTGGCCATTCTGGACCAACGATTGAGCCTGACAGAAGATCGCCTCTCTTCGTTACTGGCTGTTCAACAACAGCAACAACAAGCAGCAGCGCAGGCAGCTCGAAAGAGTCCTTTGATTGATACTAGTGAGATGGCCATACCCCCGGCCTTGTAAGTACAGTAGTAGTTGTGGTGGCTCTTCAACGGAGGGTGTTGATATTTGTGTTTGGTTTTTAAAGATATGTAGCTGTTGTGTAAATTATCCACTTCGATGCAAACGATGCTATCGTTCGTTTGTTTACTATTCGTAATTGATATACTTACAAGTAGTGGGTAACACTGATTAACGCAGTTAGTGCTTCCCCTCCATCATCTCTTCCGTCCCTGTTCGTCCTGCGCCTTGTTGTGCTGCCTGTTCGAAGCGAAGGTCTTCGCGCAGAGTTTGCGTGTGGTGTATCAACATCTATTGTCCAGGCAGCATCACCAAGCAAGGAAGGATTAGCTGCAGAGGAGGAACGAGAAAATGTAGGGACAACTCGAAGCTCAGCTAATCGACGCACTGGTCTTGATTCTGTTGTGATCTTTGTTGTACTGAGTGCACCAGATTGTCTAGATTGTACAATCTCTTGCGACAAGGAATCAGGAATGCCAGCACTCAATAGACTTGCTGCTTGCAAGGCCACGATTCCTTCTGGAAGAGGCTGGGATGTATTAGAGATTGATCGCAGAGCTCCAATACCACGAGGAGGAAGTTTGTTGTTCTGTATTCGTCGTGGTTCTCTATTCAGAGTTTGTCCGGCCGCATCAATGATCAATAAACCTGGTAGAGATGATGGTATTGAGGTAGAGGACGAGGAAGAAGATGGAGTAGGCAATGAGACGGTCCTTCTGCGCACCATCTGTTGTTGCTGTTGTTGTTGCTGCTGTAGCTGTGAACTGCTTAGCTCAGGAAGCAAAGGGAAGGTGGGTACAGTCGAGAGACCAAGACCATGTCCATTAATCTGCGGCAAAGCTCCCACCATCATACGAACTTGACCAAATTCTGACATCTTTTCTTGCACCTTTTCATGAGGCTTCTCTGCTGCTTTGCGAGGTGGCTGTCGTCGCCGTAAGATACCGAAGACAACTTTTCCACAACCACTGTGTGGACAGCGATAGGACGCGAGGGAGGAAACATCTTGTGTTGCTAGGACAGAAACTTCTTCATTCAAACACATTCTATGAGCTAAATGACCACATGGTAATGAAAGCATGAGTGCTGAATGTTCTTCACCACACCAACATCGTTCGTATTTGACCAAACCATTGCAGATAGTATCTTTTGAGATCTCAGGCATAACAGCCAACAATACAGAACTTATACTTTCCTCTTCTGGTTTCTCTTCTAATTGCATCAAGAGAGTATAGTCATCAACAGAAATATCCCGATGTTGTAGAGCAAGTAGAGCTGGAGGAAGTGGACGAGACCGTGCTTGGCGATCCAAAGGATTGCGTGCGGGATGCCAGCTGACTTCAGAAGAAACATTCACTGAAGCATCTGAAGTAAGAAAATGATGACCACGATGTGATTCACCTAATCGATCAAAGCAATCATGACAGAAGTCCACATGTTTATGTGCCGTGGTGTAGGTCTTCTGACTGCATTCCAGGCAGCGATTGAACAATCTCCGCAATTTGCATTTACAACTCTGACAATAGAGAGCCACACAAGGATGATCTCCACTGTTTGATTTCACTCGGCAATCTAATTTCAATAAGGCCATATCCCATAGGACACGACAGAGAGGACATGTGGGGTCCTGCCTGTTAGACTCTTTATGCCGAGCAAACTTCATCATGCAAGCAGCATGGAAGTTATTTCCACAACCATGTCTACACCATGTCAATGGCTGATCACTTTTCATCTCATCTTGACAGATGGTACAAGGATTCTCCTCATCTGGTAGAAGTTCTTGTCGTGGTACAGCATTACCACAATCTGTCTTTGATTTTGGACTGTTATTGTTGTTTACAACATCTTCATTAGGTGATGTCACAGGAAGACCTCGGATAGGACGACTTCGTTGATTTGATGATCGAATAAGTGAACCAGAAAGAACAATATCTAATTCCATATCTGTTAGACTGCTTTGAAAACTCAGCGGATGATCTTTCGGAACTTTTAGTACTTTGATGACACAATAGACTTGATGAATACAGGTTGTAGTAGATGATCCACAAGTGCACTTATGTGGATTACCAAGGGTAACACGTGCCGTTTGATCATGTTCGTCTTTCAAGACAAAGACTGTTGGACCAGGTCGAGCAACAAGGAAAAGTTTGACATCTCCTAGACTTTCCATTAAACTTTTCCATTCTTCACTAGGTTTATTTACATAAGGTGTAGCACGCATGGCTTATATTAAATATACCACTAATATTATTATTATTAATTTGTCATATAATAAATAGTCTATAACTTAATCATCTGGCAAATGAAAACGAGAAAACGTCCATTTTGTTATGTTAAAGCTCGGGTTGACTGGAACTTTGAATCTGAATCTGGCAGGCTTTGCCCACGCAACGGAATAATTGATCGGAGGATTTCCCCTTCCCTTGCCTTGTGCTGTGGATTGATATCAGCAGATATTTATTATTACAGTACCATTGTTACATTGACTGTAGATTCCTTTGATTCTAACACTCGATCAAAACAACAACATGGCAGACGAGAATAAAAAAGAAAAATGGTATCCTGGAAAATATCTAGGAAAAGCTGTACGAAGATCTTCTACGACCCCTTCATCTAATCGTAGTAGCTATGATGGACGTGGTTCTGACAATAAAATCAATGGCCATGATGATGACCATATTGATCTACGAGAACATTCCTTTATTGAGATTCCTATTTCTGATATTCCTAGAGATGACAATGTTAAAAACATTACGAATAACAATAATAGACATGATGCTCAAACAACGAATCGTGTTCGTGTGAAGTTATTAGAGATAAGATATGGTCGTTTTACACAAAGTAAATTCTCTATTCGTGTAGGAGGAATTAAAGTTAAAGGAATTCAAGAAAATCAACTTCCTTTTGAGAAAGTATTTGATATTCAAGATATTAAAGATGATATTCGTATTGAAGTAAATGGCTTACAAGGTGTGGGCACACTGCCTAATCAAGGAGTAGTCTATGTGCCTTTGGTCTCCTTGCTCTCTTTTACAGGGTCCATCCTACCGGCTTCCTCTCAATGGAGAGAGATCTATCCTCTTTATGACTCTTCCAAACGCACAGACGACCTATGTACTCGTAAGTTTGTAGGTGCTTTGGCTGACTTGCCGGGCAGTGGCATGACTAAACCCAAGTACTCCTTGGGTTTCTTGCACATTGAGGCTGAGATCTTGTTGCCCACCAAGTCAGCATTGGGTCTTTATCTTTTACCCAGTCAACCTGAGAAAAATTCTGGTGCTACGATAACTGGAGAAGAGGTGACGAAAGATGAGACTATCGAGCTCACAGACAGTCGGCTGGCTGTGCAGCAGGCTGTTTTCCTAAGAGATCTCGAGCGATTGCGAGCTGCTCTCTTCCAAGTACCAACAATTATTACATCTTTTCTCCATTTCCCAGAAGTTCTTGTTCTCATTGCAGTAAGAGAATTACCTTCAACTACTAAAAGTTGGTGTAAACTCCTCTCATTTTATTGTTTGCTTATTCATAGGTATTTGGCAGCATTTGCTTCAGCGTGCGTACTCATCATTTGCCTTTGACTATTTTCTTCCTCGTGCTTGGAAATGGCAAGTGAAATATCTTATGTTCCTATTTGCCTCACGCTTATTTTTCTGACTGACTTGGCAGGTTTGTTGACCTTAACAAGGCGTTCCTACGGATCCATTGTCACTGTGTGGAACGAACCGGGTCTTTCTGCTCCCGCGGCTTCTTCTCCCCTTCTTGGTTCGTCTTCAAATGCGGATGTTGCCCCATTGTCTGAGTCATCGGCTCCTAATCCTTCAGTGTTGGCACTTCTGCGCGCCAATGCTTTTCTTGCGTCTCAGCTGAGCAGCATCGTCCATGAAGTGGAGGTTTTCCACAACATTCTTACTTTCGCCGATCCAAGAGTTTCTATTATCGCCTATGGCGTTCTTTTGGGTGTTGCTCTGTTTGCCACTTTTTGGCTTCTTATATTCCCCGTTTCTTCACTCATCTTTTGTGCGGGCAGTCTTCTCATCCTTGCTCTGACGTTGACCTCCTTTTTGCAAGATCAAGCTGCCGTGCTTCCGGAGAAATCAGTCTATCTTGGCGCCGCCAATGCAATTAACAAGGGATTTGCATTTTGGAAGGCACTTCGTTCTCGCGTCCCAGATGAGTTGGAGATGGTGCATCGCTATATTGCAAGTACTGCTGTTACGAAAGACACAAATATGAACATGCTTGATGCGGCATCTGAATATGTATCAGCCCCACCCAGCAAGTAAATTGTTTTTTTAATGGGGAAGTGTCACATTATGATTAAAGCATAAAATATTGTATTTTAATGACCACTTCAAATGGCAGTGCCCCGCTCCAAGTTTTGTCTTGTCTCCACCGTGTATTTATCAAACGCGCGTCTGAGCTTCTTGTTGAAGCCAGCATTTTTATCGTTGATATAATCCACATCCGATGCATCCGTTGCCATGCGCCTTTTGCTGAATTTCCTGCGATCCATTTCACGTGCGACCACATCCGCCTGTAATTTCTGTAATGCAGCAGCAGAAACTTTTGAATTCACCTTCCCATACTCCAAAGGATTGCTTTCCAGCACGCTTCCACTGCTACTGCTGGAAGCAGCAATGACGGCAGAACTATTCGCGCTTGGAGTTGGACGACCTGTTTGCAACTTTTTGACTCGCTTTTCATATGCTCGGTAATAAGCCTCCGAAGTAAAAGCATTAAGACCATAGGTAGCAGCAGTCTCAGCCTTCTTTCGAGCTTTTGTGGCCTCCCATTCCGCTTCTTGTGCTGTCTGGTTGAGAAGTTCCTCTGTGCCATCACCCTGCTTAGTCCAGGGGGCATCTTCTCCTTCCTCACCAGAAGTACGATTTTTCCTTCCATTTCCCTTTTTCAGACGAACAAATTCCTCTTCAGCTTCTGAGCGATTCGCACTTCTGCCTTGGTTGATCTTCATTCTTAACTGAAATAATCGACTTTGGAACTCCTCTGGTGAGACTGCAGCCTGTTTTGTCATTTTTGAATCAATAGATGAAGATGAGAGGGATGGACCATTTGACTCCTCTTGGTTATTGACTAGGTCGTCAACTGTACTTTCCTCCACTGCTTCTTCACTTTTCTCTTTCTCTGGGGAAGGAATCTCCTCCACGACATTTTCCACAGTAGGAGGTAATATTTCTACCTCTTGAGCATCATGTTGCTGTATCTTATTTTCCACTTCTTCTACTTCCTCTTTGGAAGCAGGAGTTGGTACCTTCTTCTTTCTTCTTGGTGGCATGTCAATCAGTTGTTTCATGACATGTTGCTGAGGGTGATGGGACCGGGGCTAGACTGCCAGATATTTGGCAGTCTGAGCTCTGTTGCTAATGCGCGGGGTGGAGCTGTTCCATTCATTTGACCAGCTGATTCCATTCGATTGCATTTTGCTTTGCTTGTCTTATCCTATATAATAGTCATCATGACCACTCGACGGTATTCTGATACTACGGGAATGCTTGAACGTTCACCTTTATTACGAGGGAAACGACCTCCTCCGATTACTCGTGTTATTACAGAACCAGAATATGGTGGTAGTAGCTCTTTACCCACTACTTATGACCTCTTAAATATTCATAGTAGTCGTAAAGATGGAGTAGGTAGTCTTAGTTCTCATGATGACTTTGGTGATGATTCTAGACTTCAATTTATCTCCGGACAACATCATAAAAATATCAAATCAGGTCGTCAACGTAAGAAGATTGCTGCACGTACAAAAGGTGGTGAATTTCAAGCACGTCGTAAGAAAAGAAGACTTTATTTTTGTTGTTTAGGAAATGAAATTGATGTAGAAGGTTTAGCGGATAAGTTTGTCACACCATTGTTAGGTCTACGTGGTCAGATGTATGATGAAGTGCTGCATTTGCATTCTGCTGATTATCGACCAACGACTGACCTGGCCATTCCTATGAAGAGTGAAAGAAGGGGAGGTCTAGAAACCACACCTCCTTTATCGAAAGCAAGAGAAGTCTCACCCCCGGATTATGCTTCTTATCTCGAGTCAGTCACCTATGGTGGCAATGGTGCACATGATGACAGTCAGCGTAATGATGGAGATCATTCACTCTTTAAAGATGGCTTCTCAGAACGAGTTATTGATTCACCTTACTTCGATATTGGATCGAATGGAAAGGAAGTCTTTGTTTTTGATTTTGGTGCTGTGGTTTTCTGGGGTTTGAGTCGTGAAGAAGCCAATGACCTTCTCATTGTACTGCGCAAATATGTCCAAAAAGGAAGACTATCTCAAGCAGAGTTTGAAGCAGGAGAAGATGATATGGCCTTTGTCACTGCTTATGAAGCAGAGAATATCACCATCTCTAATGATGTCATTCTCTTACCTGAACAAGGTACTTCTGTACAATCACGTCTTGCTGTCTCGTTTGCTATTGCACAATCAGCTGTCTTATCCATATTTGAAGATCGAATTGAACAAAAGATTGAAGAATATCGTTTCATTCCACAAGAATTAGCACGTAGTGGTGAAGTGGAGTTGACACCACAACAGTTGGGTCTTATGATTGGAGAAGTCTTCGTCATCCGCCATGATGTCAACCTGCACAGTGAGATTTTGGATATCCCGGATTACTTTTGGAAGGCCAATTATATTGAACCATTATATCGGATGACTTCTATGTACCTAGAGATGGAACCTCGTACTGATATTCTCAATAAGCGGTTGGATCTTTTGCAAGAATTGCTTCGTATGGTGCAACATCAACATGAAAATGCACATGGTGTCAAGTTAGAATGGATTGTCATCTGGTTGATCATGGTATCAATTGTCTTGGAAATGTACATTAGCTTGGGTGAGTATTTCCGGTGGCCTGTGTAAGACTCATACTGCCGGGCAGACCCGCCGATCGATTGCCAGAGATAGTGAGAAGGAGGAGGGCTTGTAATCATTTTTGTACTTTTTACCAGATGCTTTGTAACTCACTCTTTATCAGCACAACATAATTGATTACATTTGATAATAACAATAATAAAGCTGTATAATGAACAAAATGCTTGTTTGAAGTCATCAAAGGTTAACTTAGCAGTAACTGACCGCGCGCAAACAATAATTGGCTGTAGTTAACTTAAGAGGACACGGTCATCAATCAAAAACAAAGGAATGGCAACGAATATTCCCAAGAAAATTAAGTGTAAAGATCAAGTCTTTTCGATTGATTTCCATCCTTCACAACCTTATCTTGCTGCTGGATTAGTAGATGGTAGTATTGAATTATGGCAGTATGGAACAACTAATCATCGTCAACTCTCTCAACCCCTTCACTCAAACTTTGGTTGTCGTGGACTAACTTTCTTACCAAATGGAGATCAACTTTTATCAATCTCATCTGATAAAAGCTGGAAGTTATTAGATTCCTCTGGTCAAGTTATTCAATCATTATCTGATGCACATGATCATGCAGTGAATACAATTTGTGTATTAGATAATCATACCTTTGCTACAGGTGATGATAATGGAATTGTTAAGTTATGGGATTTACGTAGTAAACCATGTCATGCAGCAAGAGATTCATGGGATGTTCATACTGACTTTGTCTCAGCATTACTTTTCCAAGCAGAACAACAACACACACTGTTGTCATCCTCTGGGGATGCAACATTAGCCGTCTATGATATACGACAACATGATCATTTCTATAAGTCAGATGATCAAGAATCTGAGATATTATGTTTAGAAGTGATGAGAAATGGTAAGAAAGTTATTGGTGGAACACAAGAAGGTGTTTCCTTATTCTTTGATTGGGGGGATTGGGGAGATTGTTCTGATCGTTTTCCTGGCCATCCTGACTCTATTAATACCTTTTATAAAGTTGACGAATCAACCTTGTTGACTGGAAGTGCTGATGGATATGTGCGAGTGGTCAGTGTCTTACCCAATAAGATGCTGGGCATTGTGGGACAATTGAGAGATCTTTCCATTGAAACGATTCGTGCTTCACCTGATCAATCCTTTATTGCTACATTATCCTTGGATGAAGCAATTCGATTTTGGGATATTTCTATTTTACAAGATGATAGTGATGAGGAAGATGAAGAGGGAGAAGAAGAGGAACAGGCCGAGGAGGAAGAGGAAGTGAATGATAGTGATGATGATGCTGATGATGTCGGTGGGAGAAATGAAGAAGATAACGAGGATGCTAGCAGTGATCAAAATGATGATGAAAGTGCTGTAGAGGACAACGAAGAAGTGGTGGAGGATGAAGACAGTGACGACAAGGATAGCAGTGATAATGACAAGTCTAATGACAAGGACAGTGACAGTGACAGTGATAGTAGCAGTGATAGCAGTGAAGATAAGCCTGCTCAGAAGAAGCGACGATTGCCAACTGCCCGTGAGAAGTTTTATGCTGACCTCTAGATAGAAGTTGATGTTAGAATAATAACTTGGGTAGTCTGCTCTGTAAGTATCAAACATTAATGAGATCAACTTTTGATTACTAGTATGTTACTTGGCTGGGTATCTCAACAGTTTTCTTTCTTGAAAATCTGTTGCTTTCCTTCTGTACTTTCTATTCTATTTACATTGATCAACATGACATAAACATCATTTACAGCTATTCAATTCAAACATAGACTATATAGCAGAGGAGAATAGAAGTGGTAAGTGACAATTGACCGTTCTCTTCATATGAATTGTCAAAGGAAGCACATCCTCCGCAACATGACTTGAAAGCAAAGATTCCACTGCCTGTCCCCACAGCCCATCGAGATCATCACTATCAGATGAAAATACAAAACTGACTCTCCTGGAAGAAGAAATTGCTGCGAATACCAAACCAGCAAGAATAACAACAGTTTCTAAAGTAGATCGTGAGCACCTATCGAGTCTCAATACCATTAGTCGTGAAGCATTCGAAAAGAGCGTGAAGACCACCTGAGACCAAGGATCTGTCCATTCCTTTTGAAGCAAAGAATGTAGGAGCTTCTTTAATATTTGATTTCTTTTCTCATTAGAGATTTCCTCTTCAGGTAATAGAAGAACATCCAATTCATCACCTAAGACTGTTTGTAATTCTTGATTAGCCAGCAAGGACTTGAAATCGAGATAATCGATCAAATGATTTTGACTCAAATCTAATTCTTCCACAGTCAAGGATGCAATAGCTTCCTTTTGCTCACTTTGTGATAGATATCGTTGAAGTACAAAAGCATGCAGACCACAGTCTATAGCTTGTACCATTTGTGAGGAAGACAACAAGAGCCAAAAGTCAGCAGAACTCGATAGAGAACTGCGCAGAAAATAACACAACTCATGAGAGAAATAAGCGTAATATGAATTCAACAACAGAGAACACACCTGATGCGAATATTGAGAGTCCGATCAGGAGAGAGATGAAGAAAGAGCAAACGTTTGATAGAAACACAAAGATCCTTCTCTATCTTAGCTTCATCATTAACATCTTGTTGTTGTTGTGACCCCACATCTCCTGGACATGATGCTCGATCTCCACAACAATCACAACTAAAATCATAGTTTAAAATGACTACCTGTTCTTCTTCCTTATTCGCAGCAGTCTCTTTTTTTTTAATATATGTGACACAAGAGGAGATTAAGTCTCGATGCTTCCACAGCACTCGTTGACGAATGAACCAATCATATCTTGGCTACATATAACATTGAGACATGAATGAACAGCAGTGACATAGATGTGTGGAGTTACTCACTTGTCGTGTTCCTCCTTCCACCCATCGCTGTAGACAGTCCATACACGATATTACATCTTCCTGACTCTCACAGATAATCAAATATCGCTTGCCTTGTGTCAAGCTCTGCTGAGGAATACAAGACCCTGTAGCATCCTAAGATGAGCTATCATAGTAATACCAGGTGACAGCAACTAAACTTTCACTACCTTTCGAGTACTTCTGCCCATCGACGAGCACGGCTTTAGGAATCCAAAGTTTCAAATCTTCTTTGCCTTGTGGATGAAGAAGTTCAAGTCGTGTTTTCGTTTGATCTTCAGAGGTCTCGATAGTCGATGAAGGCTGCAACCAAAGTAATTTCATTGTCTCTGTCAATAAATCAGTGGTGGCAAGAAATGAAGAATTGCAGATCTTGGACAAGTTGTCCAATAGGGGAGCAGCACTTTGTCCACACAGACGCAATGGGCAATAGGATGCTTCCATGCCGGGACGAGGATCTTGTACAGCAAAAGGGACTTTGAAGAAGGGCAAAGGTTCAAAGCCATCCACTTCCATGCGCTGTAAGGACAAGACAGGTAGAGGCACGTTGTCCACAATATTTTCTGCCTGCTGCTGTACGATCGGCTGGTAGGCTTTCTTGATCTCTTCCACAGAAGCAGAAAACTCAAAATTCAAAACCTTTTCTTCCTTTTCGCCTTTTTCATCAACATCGTGATCATCGTCGCTGTCATCGAGACCCCGACGCCGTTTGTTTCGACTTGATCGTTCCAAGGTCGCAGCCTGCCGCCCGATGATATCTGGATGATCTTCTAATACTGTGATTAGGGAGAGGGCATGAGAAAACCTCCTGAATTCATCTCCCGCAAGCTCAATTCGACTATTCTTGATAACCAAATTCAACGTCTCTGCTCGATGTTTCAAGTTAGAGACCACACGACATCCTTGCAGACTACGCACAGCACTTTCGATGGACTCGTAGCATTCATCAATGCGTTTGTAAAGAACATGAAGAGACTCTTCCAGCTTCTCAGATCGATCAGCGATGGCATCAAAGGCCTGGTAGTGCACACACACACACACACACACACACACACACACACACACACACACACACACACACACACACACACACACACACACACAAACACACACACACACACACACACACACACACACACACACACACACACACACACACACACACACACACACACACACACAAAGTGGTTACACCATGTTGAATATTAAGAAGAAAGGACACCAACCATCTTACTACCAAATCTCTTCACAAGACGTCTATATTCAAAATCGATACCATTAGAACTGCAAAGACTGAGAGAGCATTGTTTACTGTAGATCTCATTCTCCTCGTGACGATCATGCAAATAGCTTTCATGTAGTGCAGCATGATAGTTGCGAACTAGCTCACCCGTTAGAAGTACCATACACTCATCTCGTATCCCCAGAAAAGCACGAAACCATTGCTTCAAATAGAAAGTTAGGTAGTTCGCTTCTGTTCCAAATTTGAGAATTCGTTCACAACAATCAGAAGTCACTTTCTTGAAAGGTGGCAATCGGCTTTCAGCTTCTCCTAATCTTTTGGAAAGCACTGTTAAGACAGTGTTAAGCCGCTTGACTTGATTGTCATAGGGCTTCTGCTTGATTGTAGAACTCATTTTCTGTCTTGTTTGAACAGTGGGCATCATTGCCATGTATTATTATGTTGCGGTGGATTACTATTCCAGATTGCTAGCCTAAATCTCCAGAAGTTGTTCTCTTTGATCTTGTCACAATTGATGAATGAGAAAGTTGCGAAACTAATCTGATAATACAGTCTATTACATGGATAAAACTTCTCCTGATATATTAGAAGGTGGGAGATCCTCTTTTGAGCCTATTCCTATTCGCACTTCCACTTCTGTTAGTAGCCGTACACCAGATTGGTATCATTGGGGGGCACGACACTGGGTGTGGCTCTTACCTTCACTTATCATGTTGAAACTTCTTGGTGCTGCTTTATTTTTCTTAATCTTTGTACAATTTTTTAATGGTAGCTCGTCTTCATTAACGAGTAATAGTCTGAGTGGTAAAAGCAGATTTGCGGTGCCTTTAGTAAATCTACGTCAACTGATTCACACGGTGAGCTTAAATGCTATTGCTGATGGATCATTGAAAACCAAGGCTATCTCTACAAGTATTGTAAACTCACAAGGATTAAAGGTAATATCAGGAACTTGAAAACGGCATCTTCCCGTAGCTAATAGTTGTCTGAACTGAATGTTCTAGTTCGTTGTTTGTAAACTTCTCCCCAAGACACCTTATTCTGGTAATATAGTCGACCAGAGTCAATCGTCCACAGCTCAGCCAGTTTTGGATCCTTTCGCAAAGGATCGGCTGGAGCAATCCCTTGTAGTCCATAATTTCCACGATGATCAGTCAGATTCATTTCGATATACCATGATACTGAATAAGTTTAATACTATTCCTGATCATGTAAGTATGTTGTTCATAGTGTATGTAGTTGTATTTGTTTTACACTTGTTTCTGATACAGGCCTTAATAGTGTCCCATGATTTCATCCCCCAAATACGGTCTATCAGTAAAGAAGAACTGATACTCATGTATTGGACCATACGTACTATTGGTGGGGTTGCATGGTACAACTCCAATGCATTGTCGGGAGCTTCTCAATTACACAAACATCTTCAAGTGCTTCCTATCGATGAATTGTGGAAGCTGCGCAAGGACGATTCGGAATACGTAAGCTTTTGCTGTGCTGCCCTAGACCAAAGAACTGTAATGAGACGTGTGCTTCTTTAATAGGCACATTTACTCGATGATCTCATATTACCTCATATTGAGATGAAACAGTGGGAGAAGTACTCAATGAAGGCATTCTTGTAAGTTGTTTCCCTCGGGTTGTGATATTTTGTCTAATTTTGAAGAACATTTTTAGATCTGGGCAACAACCAAAAGTACACCATGTCTCTGAGGTTCGCGTTTCTGTGCTATGTTGCTTACTTCCAGTGCTTGAAGTTCTGTTTGTTTGCTTCTTGTAGTTTCCTTTCTTGCATGGAGTTGTGGCTTTGGATAAAGAGGCTGGCACGGCGTCAATTGATTATACTGCACTCGGTGCCTATGGAGGTATGAGATATGTTTTACACGTTTTCGTTCACTTGAGCTCACCTGCTCTACTTCTTTAGATTATTTGCATCACGTTTATCAGAAGTTGCTTGGCACTGTTGGCTTGACCACTAAACAACTCGATGATGTTTCGTTGGGAGAGTTTGCAACGGGTATGTCTTGATGCTTGCGCTTAATGGTGAAGTCTTGTCTAATATGTGCGTCTATCTATTCTCTAGACGAGATTAAAGTGCAACGACCTGTAGCTTATAATATTATAGTCACTGAGGATTATATATTTATGGTGGCTCGCAATCAATTGGCGCATCGCGAGAGTGTTAATAGCATGGGTGAGATTTGTTTTGTTGTATTTTATGTGAGTGACTAAAGAAATTTCTTTGCTTGTAGGATTTTTGGGACTTCTGCTGGCTTCCTCGGAACAATCCTTGGCTTCAATTAGGTTGGTTAGCCCTTGTTGGCAAACGTTTCATGTTTTCTAATTTGATCATGGTCACATTAGAGATGAAGGTGGATTATCTACTCTTGTTGCCGTTTCCAAGCCGGGCGGTCGTCCATAACAACAACCTTCACATTCTCTGAATTCATCCGATAGGTAGGCGTTGAGCAAGTGCAATAAAATGTGTTTTGTCTATCTGTAAAACCGAACGCAGTTTACAGCATTTTGACGTTTTTCGTCGCGTTGGCGATTTCTTTTGGTCTCGTTAGTTTGCTATCTATTTAGTGTCAACTCTAAGCAATTGCTACTCTAAGCACTAGAAACTGATAGATTCATCAATTTACAGGTTTTCGCTCTGCATGAAATCCAACATGTAAAACGATCGGAACATTGGTTTGTGCCATGCTGTCTGTCTGGCTCTCTGTCTGTCTGTCTGGCTATGTCTGTCTGTCTGTCTGTCTGTCTGTCTGTCTGTCTGTCTGTCTGTCTGTCTGTCTGTCTGTCTGTCTGTCTGTCTGGCTATGTCTGTCTGTCTGTCTGTCTGTCTGTCTGTCTGTCTGTCTGTCTGTCTGTCTGTCTGTCTGTCTGTCTGTCTGTCTGGCTATGTCTGTCTGTCTGTCTGTCTGTCTGTCTGTCTGTCTGTCTGTCTGTCTGTCTGTCTGTCTGTCTGTCTGTCTGTCTGGCTATGTCTGTCTGTCTGTCTGTCTGTCTGTCTGTCTGTCTGTCTGTCTGTCTGTCTGTCTGTCTGTCTGTCTGTCTGTCTGGCTATGTCTGTCTGCGTGGGGTTTGGGCTGGCGGGGAGGGGAAGCCAGAGAGGCCAGACACAGTGAGAGGGAGAGGGAAGACTCTTTTTCTTCTCTTGGTGTTAGTCCAGTTTCTTCTTTTACGAACCTTTCTATCCGTCCTTGCCTTTCCCTATAAGATCTCTGGGAACTAGTTGTTGCTATATTTTAAGAAAGATCTTGTTGTCAGGATGGATCACTTACAGGCTAGAAGAAGAGGTGGATCTTTTCATGATGACAAAGATGGCAATAATGTTCAGTTTGTCACTCCTTACTATGAGGGTCATGGTGCTCCAGAACCTTTAGACTTATCTAAACTTAGGCTAGATAATATGAGTCCTGAAGATAATGATAGTAGTGACGAAGAAGAAGATGAGGAGGAAATATTTACCCGCGGTCGAAGCCGAAGTCGTAGTGTACATGCTAATGATGTTGGTAGTGAAGCTTATATGGTCCATGAAGAAGGAGAATCATCCTCTACCCCACCCCCTCAACATTCAGATTCAATGAATGAAGAAGGGAGAGGTAATGGTGGAGGATCGCGTACTGGCCCTTTACAACATCGAGAAGTTGTGGCACTACAGAAGGTGATGACGACACCATTTACTCTTTAGCTTTCCATCACTTTCTTATATTTAGCTGATAAACATGTGTGTTGTTATTTTAGGGTCTAGAGGAAGCGACCATCTCTTTAAATCCGTATCCGAATCGAGAAGACGAAGAAGAGCGCATGGCAGCAGATGCAGAAAAGCGGAAACGTTTACTAGCGGCGAATCAGATGAATAATGGAATTTCAAATACCGATCCTGCTCGCAGAATCAAGTTATTGCTTCTGGGTGATAGTGGTGTTGGTAAAAGCAGTTTGATCGTACGTTGGACTCATGACACGTTCAGTCCTTCTCTCTCCAGTACAGTGGGTGTCAACTTCAAGAATAAAAAGGTAACCTTTCGTGGAGAATGCTTACAAGTTCAAGTATGGGACACTGCCGGACAAGAGCAATTTCATAAAATCACCACATCGTATTATAAAGGGGCACAAGGAATCATGCTGGTTTATGACGTGTCAGATGCCAACTCCTTGGCCAATGTGGAATATTGGATTAAAAATATCAAGACACATGCTTCAGATTCAGTTCAAGTGGTATTGGTAGGTAATAAGATAGACTTGCGAAACACAGATTCTGAAAAGAAATGTGCGGATACACAACGCGGCAAAGACATCTCGTGCAAGTTTGGTGTCTCTTTCTTCGAAACTAGTGCCAAAGACTCCTCTAACGTGGAAGATGCATTTATGACTTTGGTGGGGCACATAGCAGATGCTACTTCACCAGCAAAGCAAAATTCAGCGCGACTTTCGCTTCAAGGAGGACTTGAACGAAAAGCGAGTGGAGGAGATATGAATAAAGTTGATGTCTTGGCAAACACAGGAAAGTCTCCATCTTTGGGAACGAGTTCTCCACCTCAGAAGATTGGAAATGCTAAGACAACACCGGGAGAGAATGGCAATGGCAATGGCGATCACAAGGAGAAATGCACACTTTGCTAGTGATGAACAGGCAACCTGATCATCGGTATCTATTCTCCTCAATATATTCTACTTTTTGCATTATACAAAGTGGTTAGCTTTATAGAAGCATATTGTACAGTCATCACATTGTAGCAATAGTCCAAAAGCGTCCAAAGACGTTAATATAAAAAAAGATGACAAAATAACTTCCACCCAGCTGTGGCGAGTCATAGTATTATATTCATTACATTGAATAAGAATTTGAATGAGCACACCAACAACAAAAAGAATGCAGGCGTAGGGAATTGAAAGGCACCAAACTACATACAACATTAATGCTAATATTAGCTTTGAACACAAAAATACACATCCGCGAGATGATTGGGAGGCACAAAAAACGGCAAAATACACGATCAAACTCCTCCGCCGTTAGTTTCTCGTAACGCTTGCGCGATATGCTCATGTAGTTGTAAATTGAGGTCTACGTCGTCTTTCTTGGGGATGAAGGTAGAGTCTTCCGTTCCAACAGAGGATCCGCTCGAAATGGTACGGAAACGCTTTGGTTGAGAGCATCCATGCTTCATTTCATACTCTACAGCTACAGGAACCATTGTCTTGAGCATTCGCGAATAAACTTTAACCCATGCAGTGTGGACTTCAGGTGTATAAAGTTCACCTCCCACACAAAGCTTGATTGTCCAGAACAGAACATCCCCAACCAATCCATCTACATACACAACATCTGTCAACAACTGGGAACAGAAACACAACGATTAGCAAGGGTAACTCACATTCTACAGCTTTGACTCCGCGATCACAATGAATCTCAGCTAATTTGATTAAAGTCTTCTCATACTTGACAGGGTCTGCTTTTTCACTCAAGGACAAGGAGATCATTTTCACCAAAAACTTGCCTTGACTGCTCATATCTTTAAATAGATCTCTTGCCATAGGATGAATATCAAACAGACGTTGATAGAAAGAATTGTAAAAATACATAATACAAGTAGGATACTGAAAGCGTGGATCTCTTCTACGAGCCATGAATTCTGGAGAAGTGTTGGTTAAAATGAGCTTCCAGGTGTTACTGGCTAGTTCCATTTCTTCGTTTGATATGGGTTGATCATCATAATAGACAGGCATCATGAGAGGAACAACATTATTTCCAGGTGGTTCTTCTTTCTCAGAATGTGTTTCATCGATTGTATTTGATCGAGAGCTACCACTACCCATGTCTCCAAAATACCTGATTTAAGAGCAATACCACAAAAACCAAAGGGTAATAATATAAATCCTGCTAAAGAGGAATGAAATTAGACAATTCAAGAAAATAGATCAAGTCAAAGGTAACCGATAAACAAGAAATTGAATGTCTTCTCTACCTCAAGTTCAGCAACAGGAAGGCGCATGGAAGGCTCGCCTATCGCCTGCTGGAACAGGTGCGCACATGAGGAAGGGCAACGGACACACACAAGCCCAACACACAACCCAAACACCCTGCTGCAACCCACAACCCACAACCCACAACCCACAACCCACAACCCACAACCCAACCCAACCCAACCCAAACCAAACCGAACCAACACACACCATTGAAAAACGGTTTGTTAAAGTGACGAACGCTATCGTTAACTTATCAAAATCGTCCTCCATCATCCCCAAGTGAGAGTGGGACTAAAACATCGGAAAATGTCGTATGATTTATTTGTTCATGATCTAGAAGACCTCATCTCAAGAGCTGAAAGAGGAGAATTAGTTGATGATAGTCTAGAAGGAGAATATGGAGAGATGATGACTGTGGAAGAACCCCATGATGTCTTGGGAGTGCCTGGTCTCTCATCACCTTCACCTGTTCCAAGTTTAGAGCAACACAGTTCTTCTATACGAGAAAGAGAATTAGCACGACAGCCGCTGGTTGATCAACCTGTCCCTGCACATATTCTATTAGAATCCAACTTCACTATCATGGGGGGAAGTGTGGACAATATCCTGAGAGGACATGTCTTCTTCTATCTTCAGTCTATGGAAATTACACGTTTGTCTCTAACTTGTAAATTCTTCCAACATCTTTGTAGTCAACCCACAATATGGGAACATATGCTTGTGCGAGATTTCTATCCCTTCCCTGATCGACCACGTCGTCTAATTGCCGATCCTCGTCGAGCTTATTTACAACGTTATCAAGAATATCGACTTCGCATTAGTCGAAGCAAAGATGAAATTAGTCAACTTGAAAATGAGGCACGACGCGCAGTCTTAGCCAGTAAAGCAGAACAGTGGCTGGACTTAACACAATTGCGACTCTGTGCACCAATCCTTCTCTCTTCTGCCTTCCTGACTATCACACTCTATTGTCAAAAGGTGGATGGTTTAGATATTCCATTATGGTCATGTGCTATTCCATTAGCTTTCAGTTTCCTTTATATCCTGGGCAGCTTTTACCTTATCTATGTGGTACAAGGCCGAGAATATGATCGGCATAGTATCTTCAAAGGAATGTGGCCTTCTCTTCGAGGGCCTTTAGTTTCTTTCTATCAGACGGCGCTCGATAGCTCTCCCAATGCACTATTCCTCTCAGGATGTGTTGTGGCTTTGCTGTTTATTCAACTGGGATGTCTGGTGGTCAAGTTGTCTCTCTATCTACCAGATAAATTTCGTCACGATTTCTCCTGGGGACTCGTTTTCTTACCGTCATGGGTACTGCTTGCTGCTAGTATTGCGGCTCACTTCATATTCGAGCATCATATCGATGTGGGCCTTTCGATTACTTGTTTCTTGTTCATCTGGATACCTCTTGCTGTTCTTCTCATTTGCCTCACAGTAAAGCTTGACTATCATAACGATGGTCCCGGTGCCATACGTTTGACTTACATCCTTATTCCTTTCTTTTTTATTGAAGCAGCCGTTCTATTGTGGAGTCTGGTTCTTCTCGCTGTGGCTTATGTTAAGTAAGTGCCTTCACTGCAAGAAGGTTGTGTATTCAATTCATCACTGTTTATTGTATCTTTATGAACAGATATCAGCGCGGTCTTCTGGAGCGTATTGGAGAGTATTTAGTGTTAGTGATGGTCTGCTGGGGGATATTGGGGCCATTGGTGACTTTCGAGGCGTTGCTTTGTGCTCGAGATGACAGTCAACTGAGAAACGCTGGCAATCACCCAACAGCTACGGAGGCGATAAGTCCATTGTTAGTTTTATTAGGATGGATAACGCTAGTGACAACCATGGTATTCGCGGACGCTAAGACAGCTTTTCAGGTAGTACTAAAGTTGATTGCTGCTTTGATTTCTTTCCTGTGTAACGAGTTTGTGGTTATTTGCTTTAGAGTCGGCGGGCGAATACATTGGTTGAAACTGCTGGCTTGCGAGTCATTCACCACTTCTAGTAATTGATTTTATTGATTGTGCAAATAAAAAGTTTTGCTGATGTAAGTGGCCTGATACAAAACATGGTGAGAATTGCCGTCGGAAAGTGGTCGAATCACTGGTCAAAGGGCTTGTCGTTTTCAAGCACTTGATATCACTAGTTCTTTCATACAAAATGTTAAACTCTTACTCTATGGAAGCATTTTGTTTATCAAGAAGAGGAAATGTTTTTACAACATTAGCCTATGAGCTAAAATTCATTAACACCTTCAACCTTCAACCATCTCATTGTTAATTGTTTCCGTTGTAGTGGTGTTGGCGGCGTTTGCACTTGGACAAAATGACAAAATGTCGAGACCACACTGCAATGTGAAGTTACCCAAACTGCAACATACGCCTAAACTCTGAAAAGGGCAAGTTAATCTCTAAATTCCGAGTTATGAGGTGGCAGTCAGTTGCTGATGTCATCCAAGAGAAGAGTATGTCAGCCAAACCAGCACCGAAGCCTTCCCTCTCCTTCTCTTCTTTGTCAGCACCAACAGCACAGCGACTGATCACGTAAGGGCTCAGTCTGCTTGGGTGGCAAAGAAAGAAGAGGTAGACTGGTTGCTTGGTAGAAGAGTTGGTATCCTTGAAAGGGTCTGCAGATAGTATCTACCAGTAGCATAGCAGGGAGCGTATTCTTCTTTTCTTTGCAGCCTTATCCATAGTCAAACCAACCGATCAACATTTTAATGAGCGATTGTGGACCTGTTTCTATCCAACGCTCTTCGGAACTAGGTACCTTTATTTGCTCCGTGCAGGCTGGCCAGTCGAACGATTGCCCATCAGATCGGTTGCAATCTGATGCTCGTCATCAGCAAAGCCGAAGTCGCCCAAAGCGCACTGCCAGCGACACTATCAGTTCTTCTAGCACGCAAGGCAAATCTTTACCGACTGTGTTGGACATTTGCATTCCAATTATTGACAAAAAGGAGCTGAGTGATGTAGACACACAAAGTCAGCAACAGTGGGAGGCTGAACATGTTAGCGAATTTGTTCGGTCTTGTCTCACACGTTGGGGTCCAACACTGCTGCCTGTGCAACCAGAATACTTCCTGCAGCGTATACTACAAGGCCGTGGATACTCAACTGAACATATTCTTCCTTGCAACGCCAAGACGAAGCCTAAACCATCAGAAAAGCAAGTCCATGATTATGATAACGATCTTGTATGGGCAATTCGTGATTCTGATTTAGCCAAGCTAACCTCATTGTATAACCGCGGAAGGAGGTGAGGATCCTGTTTTTGTTCATGTACCAATAGTATTTTCTCACAACATTGTCGGTCGTTGTTCAGTATGTCTGCATGTAATCGTCATTCAGAATCGATTGTTCACATGGCCTGCCGGCGGTCTGATCTTGATATCGTCCTCTTCTTGTTGCAACACGGTGCAGATATTTCGATTGTGGATGACTTTGGTCGAACACCGTTGCACGACGCTTGTTGGCGACCGGAGCCTCGCTTTGATATTGTTGCTGTAATTATGGAGGCAAATATTGATCTTATTCGATACTCCGATGTGCGCGGATCTACCCCGCTCAATTATGTACGGCAAGAGCACTGGATACAGTGGTGTGCATTTCTATTTCATATGATGGAAAAGCATTGGCCTCCGCTTAATGCGGTGCATGATAATGAGCAGTCAATGAGCAAAAAGGCGCGACGAGACATGTGAACATGAGCACAACAAAATTGAATGTTGCTCTTCAAGTTCCTCGCCTTTATAGTTGATATTATGGTACGCAAGGAAGTGCGTCCATTCTGCTTCTTGCTTTGCGCAGTTTTGGCTCTTTTTGTTATTAACCCAAGCCCGACGTTGTTGTATTTAGATCCCTCACACACATGATGATTGATTTGTAAGTTGCGTGCAATATATGCGCTGTAAGCTTTAATCACCGTCTACTATCTATTAACTATCGTTTTCCAGGAATGACTTAAATAGTATGACAAACAGCAATATGGACTACATGTAGACTATTGACTGAACATTCAACAGAGATGCTACTTTCAAGCATCCTCAATGGTATTTTCACCCACTGGGGCAGGAGCTGCCAGCCCCGTGTGCAATCGACTAACACGAGATGATCGCTGCGCTAATGTCAGCTCATAGACTATATCTTCCACCTTACGAAGATTCGTTTGAACAGCCTCCAGTTTCTTGGAATATCGATTAGACGATACATTGGCTTCGGTGATAAACTGCGCGGTTACCATCATCGCCTGTTGCACTTCTCGAACTCCCTCAAGATCTCGTCTCGCGGCAAGGGCCACAGCAATTCTACCAATCTCTCCAGTAAAGTCAGAGAGACCTCCAATGTATTCGTTGGGAGAGACAATGGAGAGATCTTTCCTGGTGGGAAGCTGACGATTACTCAGCCAACCCAATAAGAGCATTCCTTCCGCCCATTCCTCCAATGCATTTGCCAGAGCTCCTGATCGAAGTATAGGATAATCTACAATTGCTTGAATAATCTTTTCTGACCATATCTTTGCATTCAACAGCTTCTTCTCGGCCTCTACTAAATCACGCCGTTGCAATGCAAAGATCGCCTGCTTTGAAAGCTTCTGGACATCTCGACAATCCTTAATCACCTGCTCTCTACACTTATCAAAAGCTTCCATGCGTTGCTGGATAGCTGCTATTTCTGCCTTATCGATATAGTCTCTCTGTAAGCTCGAGACAACATCTGGTGAGGCAGATGCGGGTTCTTCCAGACGAGCTCGTTTACTCGCGGAACCTTCATCCACATCACTAAAGAGTGGTGTCTTTGCATCAGACGCAAGGCTCAACTCAAAGGCAGCAGACTCGATCGCCTTGACAGCGTACTTGACTGAGTCATACTTGCGTCGTAATGGTCCATTACGGAAGTCCAAAGACAAGAGGGCCTCGTTGATCTGAAGCACAGCGAGGCGACTGATCTCAATAGACTGGACATCATTTTCACAGGCTCGGTTAATAACATAACGACTCAATTCTTGGGAAAATCCAGTCAAGGCACCGAGATATTCATCATCTGTGCAGTTCGCAAAAGCCAATCGAGTTGGAATGCTTCCCTGAGTGTAGAAATGATAGAGCATTCCAGATACCACAGATCGCTCAATCAGATGGCTCACACGGCTTTCTCGTTGGTATGGGTCATTATGGATGTAGTCTAACATCTGTGTTTGCATGGCTTGACAAGCTTCTGTCTGACTCGCAATTACCTCTATATCACCATTGCGAACACTTTCGAGCAACTTGTTAGTGGCCACAGCAATTCTCTTTTGCTAAATTTCAAAGCCACAGTAACATAAGTTAAAAGGGATAAAGAAAGCTGAATGACAGCAGGTTTTACAGTGTGATCACTAACCAGGTCAAAACTTTGACTTCGATTCTCATCTTCAGCTTGTTGTTCAGATAGAATCTCTTGTAGATCTAAGGCTAAAGCAGCTTGTAACTTCAAACCAAATTGGTTCAAAACCTTAGAAGGAGGTGCAGGTAACATGATTGCTGAAGTGAATGAGCGAATGGTAAAGGAAAAGGACAGACCCACAAGGGAATGGCGCAGGAAATGCATTTTGACTGACTCTGTGGCACCATCTCATTATTGCAATTGCGGGGGAAGAGGGAGAAAGAAACCAGGTTTAACTTAAGACGATTTGACTGTGAGGGTGGTGTTCCTTTGGTTTTGCTTCGATGATCAGAGAGAATCAATTTCATTCAGTAATATAAATTTATCATCATGTTCGTCTTTAAGAATAAGTCGAAGAAAGGAGGAAATAGCCAAATTCTTACCCGTGGTTTGCTTTTGGCTGGTTATTTTGGAGTTCTACGTGCGGCATATACTTTCTTGGCTTCTGAGTATGCTCCCCAGTTCCTGAAGTACTAGAATGTTAGGCTTGTCATAGGCAGTGTTGTATAGAAGAAGGAATGATGATGCCTGTGTGAATGCCAGTTGTCTCTTTCTCTTGATTAACTAAATATGCCATTCTTGTTGACACCTCTTCTTCCGCACAGATTTAACCAAACCTCATCCCACCTTGACTTCTTTTCTCTGATTGGCATGCCTCATAGTGTGGTCATTTCTTTCTTCAAAATCATAGGTCCATGGACCAAAGAACCCGAAACACATTGGATGAGATCAAGGGCACAATTATTGGCTATTTACATTCAACACGACTCAACAAGGTAATCTCACACATTCAGAAACGAGACCGTTTCGATGGCTGTTCTGATAGACTCGTATCATCTCTCATTGAACCTCCCGAACAAGTTGGTGTGGTGGATAGTGGTACCAACGAAACTCCATCACTCTCCATCAAATCAGCTCCAGATTGACCGGCACAATAATACTCAGCAATCAGACGCAACAGGCGCCAAGCACCGGAACTTCCATCTGCAGACTCTTGCCTTGCCTGTTGCAACTGGGCATTTGTCGGCATGGGAACAGCTAAATTCTTCTCCAATGTGGTCTGGACTGGCTCAGATAAAGAAGGAAACAAGCACATGCCCTCCATAGAACCGCAGCCTGGAAGGACCTCGTCACGCACAGTGCTAACAGATTGAGGCGAGCCTTCAGCGTCGTTTCTTGAAAAAGAAGGTGGGGTCGGAGGTGCAGCCCTTGAAGAGGTGGTAGTTGGTGCTCCAGTTGCACGTCCCATAATAGCAGGAACGCCATTGCTGTTGGGCTCCGAAATAAGAGCATTGAGCGAAAGTAGTGGCTCAAATAAGCCGGAACCACAGCTTTGTGTTGCTGTCACATCATTGGGAACTGCAGGAGGAACAAACAAAGATCCCTGACTCAATTCGGCCAACGAAGGCAAAGAAGGCGGTCGTTTCATAGATATAGACTGCCCCAATAATGAACGTGAGTTGCTCAGCATTGATAGCCCAGCTGGCTGCAAGGTTGGAGCAGTTGAGAAGCAGTGTGGATCGATCGACAGAGGAGCTTGCAGAGAAAGAATAAAGAATATCGCAGGTTCTACAGCAACAGGGAAGACAAGAGTGAGCTTAAGTAAGTCCTGCAGCAAGCGCAGAGGCTCTTGTTTCTCATTCAATAGTAAAGAGCTAATCGAGTTGAGCAGATCTGACGATGAAGGTCGATAAGGAAAAGGGACTGGCAAACGTTGTCCGCCAAGCTCTTTGAGTTGTCGTTTCACCGGATCAGCCTCGAAAGTTTCACAAAGCATCTGAAAGCGAAAGAAATAATCATGGATCGCTAACTGCTCGCATCTAGCAGCCGGAGATAGTCTTGCAATATCTTTGAGTCGAAAATAGGAGGTACAGGCGCATAAATCAGGCACTTCATTTATTAAATCAGATAAAATGGATTTAGATGGCAGTCCTTCAACTATAGCTTTCAAGATATCTTCTACTCGAAGATCTGACTGAATGACATCCGCTTGAAGTGGCAGAGAGAAATATCGTAGCACAGCTTGAGGATCAAGTAGATCCGTAAGTACTCCCTGAGGCATATCCAGCTGCTGTGGATCATCTTCAGGATTGTATCCTCGCGGTAATTCAATACAAGGGTAATACCTTATGCGAGAATTAGACTCTGAAAGAGAATTTCCCACGATTTCTTGACGTTCACGGAAAGAGCCAAAAGTAAACGAGGGTGAGTCAAAATACCCCACGGGAAAGAACTGATCTGAACGAAAGTCCAAACCCAAAGTAAACGGCCATAAGGGCTTATGAGGCTTAACAGATGAGTTACGACGAAGAAGACAAACAGTGACTGCGAAAACATGGCGTGCTGAGCCTCGGAAGCGAGCACCTGGCCATGCATAGCTCCAACCACGTAACTCAGTATTGAACTCAAATAGACCACGGAGGTAAACTAATTCTCCCATCTCTTTTCCAGGGAATGATTCTACTAGTCTGCCCCAATAGGTAGATCGCTGATTTGAAGGTTTAGGGCGAACGATCTGCTGCAATGCTTCACCTGCGATAGGTTCCGATATGCAATAGGAGGCCTCTTGAGGCTTATATTCTCCAACACAGCAGATACTATCCAAAGATATACTACCAGCTAAAGTCTTCTCGATATAGAGATGAACGACGACCGTCACTGGACGACCACAAAAGTTCTTATCATTGTGTTGAGGCGAGCAAGTAGGAAAACACCGGATATTTCGCTGTCCATTTGCTCGGCTTTGCAATAAAACAAGGTTATGTACGTGAATTGAAGAGAATCAATCAATACTTCAGAAGAAACTAACCTGCTGCTTCGATAATATACCTCTTTGAAACCATTTGAAGCGGGAAACTCTACTCCAACCGTCACTCCACCAAGAACGGACAAGTCTTCCATATTTATAACGTCGTGGAAAGCACTTTTTACTCTTCTAATTCATGCCAGTTCCTCCAATTGGAGTCGCTTATGGTTTGTTGGGATGTGGAATGAGTCCCGCCCCCGTTTCCGGGCCCCCGCAAAAAGTGGTGCATACGATATGCGATATATGATGGAACATGATTTGACTAACTACAGTATATAGTATAGTGGATAGATTATTGTTACAAAAATTCACAGAGAATGCTTAATTTCATATCCTATAATACAAAGCACTCATTAACTCGAACACTTCTTCAAAACATCAGTAGGAACTTTGATATCACAGAAGCTATTACTCGACACAAAGCGATAAATACACCAAAAATGCACAATCCCATAGAGGAAATTATGGAAGTGATGGCCAATAAATGTCTTGGACAATCTCTAAGAAAGCACACCAGTGTGCTTGCTGGTCAGGCTGAACGTAATGTAAAGGAGTGTAACCACGAAAATCTTGCAACCTGAGCAGATCGGGATTTAACCGAAGAAAGAGAAACACTAATGGAAAGCACTGCCCACTATCAGGCCTCCAGCAAACGTCATGCAAAGGACTTCGTCCGTAGTCATCTAACAAATGCTGGAGATTGGTGGATTGTGTGACCTCTTGATCAGAGGAGGTCAGAGAGTCCAGGCTGGCGATGCTTGGTGATCGGCTTACTGGAGGCGAATGATCCATCAGAAATCGCACAGTCTCAACATCTGCCCTTCTACACGCTATATGAAGTGTCGATTCACCAAAGCGATTGCAAGCATTCATGCATACTCCTTGGTCATAAAGGCGTTGCAACTCTTCAATATTGGATGTTCGAACTGCATCCAATAGATCTTTACTATAACTTTCCATACGAAGAGAATCCGGAATAAAACTATTGAATTGCAACTATTAGTGAATGATACTAATTGGTTCAAAAGAGGCAACTTACTTGTCCATGGGTTGTCGCAAGGATGGCAGAGGCAGCCACTCCTTTCCTCGTTTCTTAAATAGTTCGCCCATATAGGTCATAGGGTCAACTTCGTTCATTTGACCAGCCCATTGTGAGAGTCGTCGATCAACTTCTTCTCTAACGAACAGCTCTTTCTCCAAGGAAATGTCCTTTGTCGTTGTGGAAAACCTGGGTCTCTTGGAGCTGCTTTCCAATGGCGAGGACTCACGCTCAAACGATTCCACGGTCAAAGGAAAGATTTGTGGCACCATGAATAGAAGATGGTTAGTTTAGGACTCAATGCTCCAATAAATTGTGCTGCTCTTCCACTGACAATTCATTCGCTGTGATGGCAGCGCGAATTCCTTGATGACGCCGTGACGTGTCACAACACGGGTTTTGCTCAGCGACATAACTCAGTAATTAGCCATTTTTTGCGACTTTTACAGCTCTCTAATTCACTCCATCTCTCCTCTCTACAGCACACAGTCAGACACTACTCTCATGACCCCAAACAAACCAATTGTTTTCAATTTTCCTTCACTAATTTCCGCTTATCCGCTGATGACTCCACGAATGGTTGCATCGGTGCTTTAGAATAAAAAGCAGCGAGTAGAACAACCACATGAGCTAGTTGAAGAAGAAGAGATGACCACCAAGTGGATGGGAAGATGTTGAAAGACAACTCAATCACTCCCATTAGCAACACTGATAAAGGAAAAGGCATCGACGTTTGCCACAGCAAGAAAGGCAACGAATAAAAGTACCAACAGTAGAATTGATAATGAAGGGATCGAGCAAAAACAACACCGATCAGATTGGATGTCCATAAGGTGCTAGCAATGAAATTAGCACTCAGTTTGCTGTTCTCCGACCTTTTAGGAGCGGCTGCAACTTGCACCAGCCACTTTCGTGCAAAGATTAAATAGCCCATAATGGTTAAAAGAAGAAGAAAAGCAGAGAGGTACTTGGAGACAAAGAACTCCTCGGGAAGGAACTTGAAGTTCACCGTCCAAATGTAGGTGAACACGCGACCAAACTCGAATGCCTTTGAGATGTAGGAAATAGGATAGGTGAGCAAGAAGGGAGCACCCAAAATAAGTTGTACGCCTGCACAGATAGATAAGCATAGAATTGTCTCGCGTACGCCGTTAGCAAGAAGCAGCAGAAAAAGAAGACCCGGCGCATAGAGCAACAAATTCATCTTAACAGAGACAGCCAACGAATACGTCGCACAACCAACACGCCAATGATATTTGCAGAATAAATACATAGCGATGTGGCCCAGGAGAACTGCAATACAGTCATTGAACATCCGCAACATGTAAATGGAATGAATTCGCTTTGATAAGATCAATATCAGTCCAACTAAGCCTGCCACTCTTCCACTTTGATAATAGATCAGATAAACTACCGCAAGATTCACAATATAGACAACTACAAACAGAATCTGCGCTCTAAAGATGTCTGTTCCAGCGGAAGTGAGAGAACGCAGACCAGCGAAGATATAGAGAAAGCCTGCAGGATAGACCAATGGACCTGTGCTTCCTTTCAAGTTTATGTAGTCAAGTTCACCTCCCAAAAAGCCTTCAACTTCCTCCATATAAGCCTTCCAGTCTATTTCGGTGTCTAAATAGAGGCATCAAAGTCAACCCAAAAAGTAACAAGTTCTCATTATGATCTTACAGTTAATCTTTGCAACAATAATAGCTGAGAGAACCACATCTATCAATATGAATAATAAAAAGAAGATATTAGCCCTCTTCGGATCGAGACAATGTCTCCAACACTGATTGACAGTTCCAATCAAGTCCCTCATTTTCGTCTTGCTTTCCACCACTAGACTTGATTGTTGCCTTCACGCGCAAACAAACTACCCAGCAGCACATTCAAGCAAAACAGAGTAATACAAAGTAGACTAACGAACACAATTCTAAATTAACGAGGAGCGAGTCATCATACACAATCTTAAAACAATGAAGAACAAGTCTTTTAACACACTGCAGTAATTTTTATAATTTTTTCAACTGGTCATCTAAGCGAAAACACTCATTCATATAAAGTAAGTACGCACCAAATCAATATTAAACACCACAAAAGAGATTCATCAAAGTGAAGAAAACTTGAAATGAAATAACACAAAACACATCTCGGACGTTTAGGCAGAGCTAAAGCTGTATCTTCCCAAGAAGCAACGAGGAGGCCAAAGCCTGGAGAACTGTTGAGCGAGAGCCAACCATTAGAACACACCAAAAGAACTTTACCACCACAATTCACGTCAAAGCTATCCAAACACAGCTTCCAAACGAGCACAAACCAAAACTACAAAACAACAAGTTATAAGGAGAGCAGACGAAGATGTTGTATCCATGCAAACAATACTCCTCGTTTCATTAAAAAAGTCGGATACACTCAATCTGCAATCAATTGTCGAAGAAAAAGAAAGTTATGCCATTCATGCCTTGAGAATATTGCCTACAAGAGAAAGGAAATCATTCACCATCTTCATTTGACGGAGGGAAGCTTCCGCGTTGGTGATATCGTATTGCACTGCAATGACATATTTATAATCTCCACTGTCTCTGCTGAGAACAGGCCGTAAAGCCAAAAAATTGAGAAAGTCAACACCATTTTTGCGACGATTCGTGATGGCAATTTTGCACCCTTCACCTTTGCTCAACGCATCAGCAATCTTCATCAATTGATCCTCCTCGGTATTCGGCGACCTGAGAAAGCCATGGCCGCGACCAATAACCTCGCTTCGTTCATAGCGCGTGGTGCTCTCAAAAGCCCCATTCACATACACAATTGGAAAACCCTTCGCCTCACGATCGGCAGAAGAAATACTGAAAGAAAAGGGCGCTTTCTCCAAGTAGGAAAGCACTTTATCAGCCCATCTTCCTTCAATGAGAATCTTGTTGAGGTATTCATCCGAAACAGTTTGCGCCGTTTGAAGATACACTTCTTTCATTTGTCGAGCTTTCTCGGATTCACTGCAGCGAAAATTAGGGGCGGAAGGGCTTTCGTCTCCTTCATAAAGAATGAATGGCTCTTCCGGATTATGCAGAAAGTGTTGAAAGGCTTCAGAGGAAAGGAAAAGTGGCCAGAGAGTGGTCACTAGAATATCTCTCAACTCTTCAGTATTGAAACACGTCTCAATCACAGACAATTTTCGACGATTAGGTTTAGGTACGCCGTCCATAGTATCGCGTATCTTCAGTTGCGTGCATTTCATCATTGTGGCGGCAACCGCTTCCATGTCTTTCGAGTCACTGGAGGAAGTGCGACTACGAACGGAATAATCATTAAAAGCAATTTCTTGAAGGTCTTGTGTGGGCCTACGACGTGATAGTTGATCTTGAATGTCCATAGAGACTTTGCTTGTCCAGTCGAATGACCGAATGTAGCCAATGAATGCTTTTCGAAGGCCTTCATCTTCTTTACATTCTTCTTGACCTCTCCAAATTTTCTCACAAAATAATTCTTGAGGAGGAAATTTCTGTGCTTCAGCTTTTGGAGAAGATTGATTGGACATGGGGGATTTCTGTGCAATACTGATGGACTTCACCGTCTTCTCTGTAACTTCAATAACAGGTTTTGGGGAAGAAATAGGAGGTTTAGGCAAAGGCCTTTCCAAGGAAATTTTCTTTAAGACATCCATGGAGCAAAAGCTGGGAGCTTTTTCTCCGGTAGATGATGGTTCGGGTTTCACGGAATAGTTCTGTCGCACCAAAGCTCCTTGACCCATTTCGCAGCAGAAATTTTTTTAGAATACAAAAAAAAGATTTATAAAAAAAAAGGAAATAGAGGGAAAAGCACAAGAAAAATTGTGCAAGGAAATAACCAAATTGGAGAAAGAGCTGATGACCCGCCGAAAAGGGCGTCAGGGTGATGTAATTCTCAATCGTCACTTGTCTGAGGTCCAACCTGATCAAACACCTCACAAAACAGTTTCTTGCCAACTGTTTTTATTTTGATTAGTTAACTTAAGAGGAATCCCTCAACCCACTTTGTTCCGCTTTCGGCTTTCATATTCTAAAACAATGGATGATCATTATAGCCATGTTAACCATCAGCATATGGAAGTAGTTTCTTCTGAATCGTCTGACAAGATTAGTTTAGCAGAGCCTAATGTCTCCAGTCTAAACCGGAAACTTAGAGAGGCACGAACTAAAGCCAAGCATTATGGAAAAGAAGCTAATGATTGTTTTATCGAGAAAACGATCATGCTTGGGAATAGAAATTTTCATTAGTCAGAAAAAGTGTTGCAGCACGTGTACATCAATCTTCCTCTCCTCTTGTCCAGTCAGCTGTTCTATCTACTCACTCGCTATAGTCTCGTTCTCGAATCAATCCCTTTCTCTCTTCTCTGATCTTAGGTTACTGTTGTGGATGATCTTTGAATTTTCTCCTTTTTGCAGGTTATTTGTGCCCTACATTGGAGTTGCTCCAGGGGATTATTCTCATCCTTCCTACAGTGCTAAAGGCTATTTGTCGGTGGTCTGTCTGATGATACTACCCTTTTCATTTCCACTGCGTACTATTCATGATCGTGAACTCTTCCAGAACTTACTTTACATCTTGAGCATGACAGCCCTTATGCTTGTCACTTGAATCTGGGCCGAATAAATAATGATTGTACGGCTTAATTTAAATTTTGTAGCTAGAATTCACTCCACACTACTCTTTAGATTCTTAAATACTAACTAGTGCTTCTTTCAACACCCTCTTTTCTTTTCTTAGCAGAGCATGCTCCTTCACTTCGGTTGTTTGGAGTGATTTACGGTGGATGCCAGCGGCAATGGTTACTACTTGCGCGGGCAATGCAATCAATCTGCTGGACAGCACATAATTATTCACTCAGCTAGCCAGGCCAGTATTTATAATTATCCATTATCTAGTACATTTTATGAGGGTCTCCAGTCGTTTGGTGCCGGGAGTTACTTCTCTATTAGCCCTATCAATTGTATTGTCGTGTGCGCAAAACTCTGTGCGTCCTATAGATGCTGAGTTGGTAACGCCAAGTGATCAAGTGTTCCCATCCAAAGTCAAAGTTGTCCACTTTGTTCGCCATGCGGAAGGTCATCATAATGTGGCAGGCAAAAAGAGCCCACTCAAAGGATTTTTACGATCTGATCTCGAAGATGCTCAGATCACTCCGAAGGGAGTCAGTCAATGTCAAAAATTGCGTGATGAATCCAAGCAAATCATTTCAGGAGCCCAGCTAGTTGTGACGTCTCCTATGCATAGGACGATGCAAACAGCGAGTCACAGCTTCCCTCATCTAGTGGGAAAAGTGCCCTGGGTAGCTGTGGAGCACCTAAGAGAGCGCACAGGATTACACCCATGTGATCGCCGACGACCCATCAGCGAGCATAAGAAAGTCTATGAACATATCGATTTTGGACAGATTATAGAAGATAAAGATCCTTTGTTTTCTCAATATTTGTTGCGAGAGCCTCTAAGCAAGGTGGAAGAGCGTGCTAGAGCCTTCTTGGAGTGGCTTCATAGTCGTGAAGAAAATGAAATTGTGGTCGTCTCACATTCCAATTTCTTGCGAATATTATTTCAAAAAGTTTTGTGTGAAGACTGGGCTGAGTTTGAGAAGAACCCTCAGGAAAAATTTCAACATTGTGAGCTTCGAACTGTTGTGATGCGTTTGCCGCGGTTAACTGCACCTCCTCAATGAAGAAATCGAAATGTACATTGTGTGTAATGTCGAATAAGTCGTGTAACGCATAAGTTGGAAATAATCATTTTTAAGTTTCAATTACCATTAACGCTTGCGAGGAGGGCCCGCTGGAGGACGAGAAGAGAATCGACGGTCAGCGCTACCCTCTCTTCCTCTTTCAGCAGGATAGTCATTCAATCTGTAGCTATAATTGGCCTGCATGCTTTCTTCAAGCATACCAGGATAATAAGAAGCGGCATAATAACCACTGGCGTCATAACAGTCTTGAGGACGGAAATCGTAGACACCGGCATGACCACGGTCATGATACTCACCCCAATGATAGTTCGGATCGCGCTCTCTTTCTCTAACATAATAAGGGTCGGCATAATTATAACCTTCACCAGAATAAGAGAAACGAGAAGCGTGATGATCGTTGCTACTGCTGCTACCAGGAGGAGATCTTCGACTCTCTCGACTATCATGCCGACCTCCATGCGAAGAGCTGTGTCTCTCTCGAGCATTAGATGATTGCTTGAAAGAATCGCTCATATGAGCAGATGAAGAATAGTGTGCTGAATTAGAAGGCGCTTGCCGGGGTTCCTTTCGTTCGGATGGTTTTCGCCCCACCTCGTCCGAGTTTTCAGGCTTTGGTTTGTGTGAAACAGGGGCAGAAACATCTGTCTGCTTCTTTGGAACAACATTTGGCTGATTAACGTTCACGTTAGTAGAAGGGGAAGTGCTCGCTCGGGGCATAGCACTGGACGATGTATTAACACTTGGAGCAGGAGTGGGAATAGGAGTTGGCAAGACGGCTGGAGTTAGTTCCGCACTACCACAGTCTTCTTTGCTATCAATAACTTGAATATTAATCAGGCTTCGAGTACGTTTAGAATTGCTGTTTGAAACGTCCGATATAGCCGAGATGCTTCGTTTCAGAGTGGGCTGAACGACTGATGACACCAACGATCCAGCACTGCTTTCTTTCGCCTCTGTAGTAACAACAGGCTCTTTAGCGTGCACCGTGGGTCCTGAAGTCTCAGCAATAACAGTAACAGGTGTGGCCAAGGAAGCCAAGGAGATATTCAGCTGTGTGAGAGCAAGGGTGATGCGATGATCTAGCATTGCCAAAGAAAGAGAAGCCATAGCAGCCACTGTACTATCCTTAATTGCTGGGGCTTCCTCTATAATAATCTCTGGCTCAACTGCTTTATCGTCTTTTTCCGTGGTGGCGGCAGCTGCAGCAGATGTTGTTGTTGTTGCTGCTGTTATCGACTTCTTGACCTGGGAAGAGGAAGGAGCCACCTTGTTCACAAACTTCTTTGTGCCAAAGCTGTACTGGCGAACTTTATTTACAACACCATCACTAGCAGCACCATAGCTGCCGAATCCCTTGGATATCTTGGGTTGAACTGAATGGTATGAATAGTCAGATGGTCGATAGCTGAAAGAAGGAGAATCATAGCTCCATCTATCTCCATAAGGAACAATTAGACTGGGCGCGCTATTTTTTGGAATAGAGTTAGGAGAAGAAGAATGGGGAGCATAGGGAGGACGACCATAAAAATAATAATCATGAAAACTATCCACTGGAAGCATCAGAGGCGGTGCAGGAGGCATAGAAGGATGCCCATATGCATATTCTTGTCGACTAGAAGATCCACGTCGATCATCGTATCCACCATAAGCAGAGGAAGATGAAGATCCATGGTGGAAGAAATGGGGATAATCATTGGGGAAATAGGCTTTATGTGGATCGTCATATGCTGGTGGTGCAGGATAATCTCTTTCTCTATGACGAGATACAGATGGATATCCCATATTCATCTCCTCATAGTTTCGACTGTGATAAGGATTATTGTCAAAGGCAGCATAACTTTTCGATCGTGGTAAGGGTTGCCTATTAGACCTTCTCCTCGCATATATATGAGTAAATCAATTGCTAATAAAGAAAGAAAAGAAGTAATCACCTGTTATCTTCATAGATATCATTATAACTCCATTGCCGATGAAAAGGTGGTGGGTAGCTCATTTTCCTAGTCGATATCGCTTTCTTTCTTGTCTTATTTGATTATCCCCTCAGTTGGTCACATAACTACTTCACACGCACTGTAAGAATAGTACGCAATCGAACAATAGTTGCACAACCAAGTGGTGGCGAAGAGTACGCACATCTGTCTGGTGACGCAGCAGTTGCTTCGAAAATGGTGGAGGTGGGATGATGTGGCCCCACTTGAGCAGATTAGGATCCTTTCTCAATTGACTTTGGCATAGTTACCATTGTTAATATTGCGGTTTGTGTGATTCCTGCTTGATATGCAAGTGAAAGTGTTTGCAGGTCTATTGGTTGTATTGTTGAGTTGTCAGGTTGTAGAGTCTTTTTCGATGGTGAAGTCAATTGCTACTGTTCCCCATCTTCGTACGAAGTCTAGTTATTCTAGCACGTCTTTAAAACAAGCTACTGTTGCTGCAACCTCTGTGGAGCAAGTTGATGAACACGCTGCTTTTACCAGGTATCGATGGAGTTTTGACATTTTTGATTATTTTGGATTGGTTGGCGTTCTGATCATTGCCTTGTTACAGTTCTCTTGTCAATGAACCTAAGAGCGAGGAACTTATTAGTCTAAGTGAGATGCGCAAAGCTATTCCTCCTAAGGCCTTCGAAAAGTCTCTGGGAAAGTCTCTATTCTACATGATTTTTGATTATGCCATGTGGGGAGGGGCTTTGGCTGCGATTTATTCGCTGGTTAACTCCTCTATATGGGCTACTCTCCCTTTCTGGGCCCAAGCTTTGGCTAGTTTGACGTATTGGAATGTTGCTGGATTCTTCATGTGGTGTCTTTTTGTAGTTGGCCATGACTGCGGGCACACGACCTTCAGCAACAACAGAGTGCTCAACGATATTATTGGACATATCACCCATGGATCGTTGCTTGTTCCTTATTATCCTTGGCAGGTAAGTTTTATACATGTTTTCTTCCGTAATGGTCAGCTGATGTGTCTTGTGCTTACAGCTGTCTCATCGTCGCCACCACATGTACCACAATCATATCGACAAGGATTACTCTTATGCTTGGGTAACTCCTGATATGATGGAGAAGGACAAGTTTATGCAGTTCTTCCATAATACTCCAGTGGTCTCCTTCTTCTTGCCTTTCGTGGGGTGGTTTGGCTACCTGCTTGGAATGGGCGATGGCAACCATTTCGTGCCTATTGAGTCTCAGAGATTGTGGAAGAATACCCCCAAAATCGAGTTTAAGAAGTGCCTTATTTCTGCTGCTGTTTGTGGTGTGTATGCGGTTGCCAATTACTTCTTGTTTGGAAGTCTGAAAGCCATGGCCTTCTACTATCTTGCGCCTCTTGTCATGTTTGGGTGGTGGCTGGTTACTGTTACTTATCTGCAGCACCACCATGAAGACAGTGTGGTCTACGATGACCATGACTGGAAATTTACCGAAGCTGGTCTCGAAACTGTTGACCGTAAGTTCGGCTTCGGTATCGACAAGCTCCATCACCATATTACTGATGGACATGTTGCTCATCATCTATTCTTTACTCAAATTCCTCACTACCACCTGCCTATTGCTACTGAAGCTATCAAGAACTACTTGAAACAAAAGAATAAGTTCCATCTCTATCGGTTCGAGAGCACTCTAGACTTTCCTCTTCGTGTACACAATTATATGATGAAGTTTGGATTCAAGGCGCGCAGGGCGACTCCTGTGGCTCCTGTAGTGGAATCTGTCCAGCAGTAGATAATCGTAAATCATTATGGATTGCCCCTTCTTGTGAAGAATTAGTACTATATGCAAAACCATCTTACTGTAATTGTGCGAATTTGAGCACTGTTCTTTCGTATCATTCCAATTATGTGAGGTAATTATGATAAGAAAAATTTTTGGAAGCGACGATTTGAGATTGAAAGCCTATCGTTCCTGTACAGTGGCGTCTAGGTTGTTCGTAAGCGCGGGTACATGTCTACATGACAATAACTCTGCCGAATTTTCACCGCCAATAATGTTATATCCGATATGCCAACAACATACCTGTGGTGCTTTGATAAATGCGTTTCTAGACAGACCGTTTCGCGTTTATTCGTCCGTTGGTTTTCTTTGGTGTGGGCAGGCAGGCAGTTGGTCTCAAAGAGAGCAGCACAGCCAGCAGTGAGCAGCAGCAGAAGGCGGGGCTTTGGTGTCGATCGACAACTGCTTCCCTTTGTCCAACATCTTCAGGGGTCATCAAAGATCACGCTTGTGCAAGCAGTCTCTCTTCCTTTTAGAACTTATATCTCAGGTCTGTACCTTCTAGATAGATAGATATAAAATTCCTTTGACATTAAAGCAACATTGTTCCTAGTAGTCGTTGTTTCTTGCTTTTTTTTTTTTTGCGTATTATTTTTGTTTAAGAAAGATCTCGTTTCTTTCTTGGTCAATTATTTTTATTCTTGTATTTTGTTTTTGCTGCTTGTTCTTCTTTTAACTTTGATCTCTACTATTCTTATGAGTAATACTACTACACCTCAACCAAAACGGGGCAAACGCTCTTCTTCTTCCATAAAATTAAATAATCTCTCTTTGCTGCAAAGTAATAAACTCCAATGTCTTTATGAGTCTGAATACTTATGAGTGATATTATGATATTATCTTTGCAAATAGACCGGAAAGCTGCAAGAGAAATGGATTATGCTTCCGCCAGTCCCTATGCAGGTTGAAGGATTGCCTTTATTTGCTTTGTTGAGTTTCTTGCTCTGACAATAGAATCTGCTACCAGCTCCCAATACACCTATCGCCTCTGCGAAGCGTCCTAAGATCCATTTGAAAGCCCACATTACTCCTAAGACGGAACATAAAATCTTGGAGAGAACGTAAGTACTTGGACCAATGAAGCAATCAACAAATTTGACTCCCTTTCTATCTTTGGATCCTAGGCCTGAAAATGATGTCAATGGAGTGGAAACTACTACTCCAGATGGCGACATGCTGCGCAAACTAAGTCTTCGCTCAATGAATGTCAACCGCATGGGAAATTTGGCGACATGTACTCCATCGAAGATCCTCTTTTCTCCTGGTCTGCGAATTAAGGCTTCAACTCTGCAGTTGACTCCTGAGAGTGACGGAGAGTCTGAGACTTCAGAAGGCAATCAGAATCAAGCCTATGCGACAGAATGTAGTTTTACAACTGACACTACTGGCAGCCCGCAAGTTTGTGATAGAAGCAGCCAGCCATCGGAGGAAATCAAACAGCATATTACTGAAGACTCTCAGATAAGCATAGATGCTCCAGAAACTCCAGAGCGTCAACCTGTCTCCCCTGCCTGCGCTGACCACGCAGAAGTTAATGATATTTATGATATCTCTCTCGATGCTGATGATCAGAGCAGCACGATTGAAGTGGAAGAAGAACCAGATGACGACGACATGTCTTTTAACCCCTACCTTTTCATTGCTCAGCTTCCTGACCCTTCTCAAGTGGCACGAGATCATAATGCTCATTTACCTGCTTTCGATGGTTCACTTCCCACCTTAGTTCTAGATCTTGATGAAACATTGGTTCATTGTACTGTGGAAGCTGTGGAGAAGGCAGATGTAGTTTTTCCTGTTGAGTTCAATGGCACGACGTATAAGGTCTATGGCAGGAAGAGACCTTACCTTGACTACTTCCTCGAACAAGTGGCTAAGAGCTTCGAAGTGGTGGTGTTCACTGCTTCCCAGCGTGTTTATGCAGATGTTTTGATGGACTTACTTGATCCACAGAAGCGATTGATCAAACACCGTCTTTTCCGGGAATCATGTCTGTTAGTTCAGGGCAGCTATCTCAAAGACCTCCAAGTGTTAGGAAGAGATCTTCAACGGGTAAATTCTGTTCTTCCCACCCTCGCTCATGATCTGCTGTTCTCACAGTTTATATGCACATTTTCATAGACTCTATTGGTGGATAACTCTCCCTACGCCTACGGTTATCAGATCGACAATGGTGTCCCAATTGAAAGCTGGTATGACGATGATAAAGATACCGAACTATTGAAGTTATTAGGTTTCTTAAGACGTGCACAAACTGTTTCTGATGTTCGACCCCTTATTCGTTCACATTTCAAAACCCATGAGCTTATCGAAGAGGCTGTTAAGAAATTGAAGCAGAAAGAAAGCAGGAGGCAAAATCACCTAGATGCAACGCGATAGAGGTTCTATGGTTTCTTCTTGTCTACTTCGCTGTATTCCAACACGTATTTCGAAGTATTTATCCCCTCCTTCCCGTCTACTTTGTAACCTACCTAGTGCCTCCCTCTGTCTATAGCAAGCGCCGCTCCTCCTGTAGATATCCTCACAGCCCCACTTTTTGTCGCTGCACAATATCCTGCTGTGTTGTGTGTATGAGTTTCTTGGCTATATGTAGTATTCTAAAAAGCATGCTTATAATGTAATGATCAGAATAAACATGCCGCGAGTTTCACTCTATGTCTCTTGGAGATGATTTAGTTTATTACTGTTGGGCAAAAGATATAGGGAAAGCTAGAAAAAATACTGTGATAGTATTAAACAAAAGCTGCCATCAAGCAAAGACTGGGAGTATTTTAGGTGATCTCTTCCCTCGTCATCTCAACCTCCTCTCATTGTCTCAAGATGGATCAAAGAAACAGGTGGTCCGCAATAGCCGAGGGACAGCAGCAGCCAACAAAAATCTCACGAAACAATGAACCAAAAACAAAACATCACTTCTTGCAGGGTCTCTGATCAGTACAGAGTTGATCAGCACGGAGTTGAAGGACCGATAGACTATGACTAACAAGCTAACTAACTGACAACTACCTAGCAGAAAGGCATGGACTGACTAGACTGACTTGACGTTATTTGACGGAATCACATTGATCTTTGGAGTGGTGCATCGTCATCACTTCTTCGTGTCAGAAGAACGCCGTGGTGTTAATAAGACAGTAGATGCGGATGATAATGCATCCGCAACAAATTGTTTGGATAAGGCTCGTACTACTTGAGAGGTTTCAACCGCTTTGACTTCACGATCAAAATACGCATCTTTTTCTTTTGCTTCAAGTAATCTTCGTTTTGTACTTGATAAAGGTGCTTGATCTTTACAATCAGAGAACTTTTCTGATGATGAATCACTTTCATCCTTTTTCTCATGTAAATTTAATCGTAACATCTTGCTTGTGTTTCTTCTTCTTCTTCGGTGAGATCCAACACCTGAGAAATTAAGGAATTACATTATTACAGAAAAACGTGTTTCTTTTGGCTGGCTGTGCCAGAATGAAATTTATGGGAAATCCTCACGCAGATAATAATTATCGATCAGCTTCTGCTGTGTCTGTCTTGATTGATCAGCAGCTTGTCGATGAGTAAGAAAGAAAAGAGAGCTATCCACCAATCAACAGAGCTATCCACACACCCAAACAAGGTTTTGCTTTCATGCACTATAGGTGAATCTAATTATAGAAAGGAAAAAAGAGAGATATAGAATATTCCAATCGATAGCTTTCTTCCTCTTATTGAATTCAGTCAATAAATGTTACGAGCAAGTAGTGAAGCAGATTTGAAGAAAATCACATCCTCTTCATCTATTCTATTTGGTGAAGCTTCTATTGGAGATGTTCATCATATGAAGAATAAACGAATGGAACGACAAATCACTTTTCCAACATTTTGGTATAATTTTCGTTCTTTATTATCCATCATTGCTACTTTATTCTTTCTCTTGGGATTTCTGATTCCTTGGTTAATCTTAAATAAGACAGATGGATATCTCTTTGCTGGTGCTACTATCTCTCTTGTCTTTTGTCTATTAGCAATATTAAGTTATTATCATATTAAACCATGGAGAAGACATCCTTCTCCATTGATTATGCAAGTTTGCTTGATGAGTGCAGTCATCTCTCTTGTACTCTTTGTAGAAACCTTTCCATTTGGTCGTACAGATCAGCTAATTGATGGTGCAGATCTTAACCTAATCGGTGGGTCTGACTATGACAGTGATCATGATCATAGTGTAGGATGTATCATCATGTCCTTTACTTTACAATTAGCACTGCTTTCACGAGAAGCATGGATCCTCACACTCTCTGTGGATTTGGTTACTTCTATGACAAATCCTTTCTCCTCACATACTTCTAGTCAACGCAAGTATCATATCTTTGTTTGGTTACTAGCTCTTGCAGGGGCTGTAGCATTAGCAAATCATACCACTTGTCAAGGGGAATTCCTCAGTAATGGAACATGTTGGCTTCGTATAGATGATGTTACAAATAGTTGTCTATGGGGTTATCTGTTTGCTTGGATGGTTTTATTTTATGCAAATGCAGCGTTAGTCTTGGCTTATGCTTTTAGTCGAATCTCGAAAGGTTTAGAAAGTACTTATGCTACACGATATGCTTGTGTAGCTGATACTTTTCGCGTTGTCAGCTTTTACTTTTCTTATGGATTACTTCTTACACTCTTGCTTATACTATTGTATTATGTGATTGAAGGAAGTACATCGAATAGTAGTACCCTCGCTATGCAACATGTGGTGGCCTATATGGTAGCATGCCGTGGCTTCTTTGATGGATTGCTCTGGTTCCTCACCCATGGTTTCCAATCTAGTCAAGATAGCTTAACAAACTTTACATTACAACGAAGAAGGCTATCTATCAATCATAAACTGACAATGGATGAGATTCTGCGTCCTTGGCAACGAGTATTGCGATTATTCCTGAAAACTCCTACTGGCCCCACACCTCCTGATCAATTGGCATCTTTGCTTGAGGAGGAAAGCCGACGAACAAGCACGTTTCGACCTTTTCAGAAAGATGGAGAAGAAGCAACAGAAGAAGCAGAGCAGACGGCAAGAGACCAGTCTGTCGCTTCATCTGTCGGACTGTTCTCCACTGCTGTGCTTAGTGATGATCAAGACGACTCACCACAACTAAACCTTGCGCTTCGTAAAGAAGTAGTAGATCTGGTAACTCTAGGGATTCGGGAGAGTGTTCAACGTTTACAAGAACGTGATCCTCTCCACAATCATGTTCGACAGTCTGAGGGGCCACCATCCATGCCAAGCACTCCTGTTCGTCTCCCTTCAGCCCCTTCTGAATCAGATAGCAGTGTTAATAGTGCAGATCCAATGCAGGTAGTTCGCTTGTCAAATAGCACAATTGGTCCTACTATTCGACCAACAGTCTATTTCAATCCAAGTTACCATATGATGCCAGCCCTTGCCCCACCGCCTAGCATGTTGCAAAGCTTTCATTATAGTCAGTCAAGTGGGCGTATATCATCAGCTATGCATGGCTTACTTTCTGCTATGGGCAGTTATTGGCCAGGTGAATATGGTGTGGACTATGCGGCCTGGGATGATCTGGGTAGTCTCCGTTCAAATCATTTCGCCTCTTTTATGGAGGTATGTAGTGCTGTGTTCTGTTATGTTCACTTCAACTTGCGTTGTTGATCTCTTGATGATGTTGTTTGTTGCTTTACTTAGAATGGCGAATCTCCAGTGCCTACTCCAAAGGCTGCTGTAGATAATGTTCCCGCTAGTTTAGCCCCGCCTCCCGCTGAGGTAGTCTTTAATCTGTTAGGAACACATCGATTCCGTGATTTTCGACCTGCAACATTTCGTAAACTACGTCGTCTTGCTGGACTTACAGAAGAACGCTATCTTGATCTTGTCTCACAGCCTGCACGTGAGAGATTGGCAGAGGGTGGATCGGGTGCTTTCTTCTTTGTCTGTGGTGAAGGAGATTTTGTTGTTAAAACAGTTCGACATAGTGAAGCTCAAACTCTTCTGACTATTCTCGATCGTTATTGTCAACATCTTGCTAATCATCCACAATCTTTCCTTGTCCGCTTCTTGGGATTACATGAGATTTCCCTCTATGGCAATACCTTTACCTTTGTGATCATGAAGAACATCTTTCCACCGAGTGTGAAACTTAATGAACGATATGATCTTAAAGGTAGTTGGATTAATCGTAATGCAGGTTTCCGTGCTCAAGGTAAAGTTGCCACTTGTAGACATTGTCACGAGAGTTTTATTGATGGTAGCAGCAGTAAATGTCCTGTGGTAGTTGGTGACCATGAGCCAATGATGACTTTGAAAGACAATGATATGATTTGCAAGATTCGCCTATATCCCCACCATGCCTATGAAGTAATTGATGCACTTCATCGAGATAGTGATGCATTGAGTGAAATGGGCGTTATGGACTACAGTCTTCTTGTTGGTGTGGAATACGCACGCTATGATGTGGAAACTCTTCGTAGCTTGCAAGTATCACCAGGCGGTTATTTTTGTCCAAATACACCAGGAAGTATCACTGCTGAGACAAAGCAAGATCAAGGACAAGAGGAGAAGGATGAAGGACAAGGTCTTCAACAGGGAACTCAGAAATATCCCGCTCGAGTTGTTATAGCACCCCAAGCTTATTACTTTGGGATTATTGATATGCTTGAGACATGGTCATGGTCAAAGAAGTTAGAGAGATGGTTTAAAGTCTATATACTTGGACAAGATGGACGGGGTGTATCTTGTGTGGCACCAGGTGACTATTGCACACGATTTCAGAGGAAAGTGACTCAAATCATTGAACATGCTGTCTTTGCTCGAGAAGTCACAGGAAGTTGGCAAGGAAGAAGGTAAGATATTATGCCAATCTGATTGTAGACCTGATTGATTTGATTGATTTATTGTTTTGTGTTGTGTTAGAGAGATTGGTCAGCCTTTTGCTTTGGTCTCGTCGTGAAGAGTTTTGAACTGTTTGGATATTTACTAAGTGAATGTGTTTATGATGTGGTTGAGTGGTGGTTCTATTCTGTCTCTGTTTGTGTTTGAAGAGTATTGCGGGTTAAAGATGTTGTCGTTATTGGTGTTATCAACAACACGAAATAACGGAAAACAATGGAAGAGGAACACTTCAAGTGCTTCCTGTGACCTTCTCCATCATCAAGTTTGGAGAAAAGACTGTAAGTCAGGTATTTGTGATTGGACTTCACTTACAGTAAATTAAAAGAATGTGTTGAACACAAAGAAGACAGTAAGCATTTGATGTCTGTCCACATTTCCCCTCTTCGATATATACACTAGATGTAGTCACTAAGCTTCATCAGAAAGTAAAATAGAGTCGAACACTTGATGAGATCGATGGCTGCTTGTGATACTTTGGATGGCAGTGCTAATCGTGAAAGCGCACAAATTGCAGCGACTTTTAATATCAAATGAGTCGCTGCGACTAACAGCAAGGGCAACCACATGTTGTTTCATCGCTTTCAAAGTATTCACGAGATTCACAGTTTTGAATGCTTCAGCAAAGTTGCCCTCGCGTATACAGAGACTCAAGACTAGTTTGCAAGCCATAGAACAGACTGTGAGGAAGTGGATGGTATCAGAGGAAACTACATCTCGAAGAACTTTTGCCAATATGTCGGCGATGGGAATCGAATTCAAGTGTTGACTGAAGATGGCTGACAACGCCATCAAAGACGCACAGATAGCATGAAGCTGCGGAGGTGGAACCTTGTTATCTAATGCCTTGATAGCAAAGAGTTCCCAAAGACGCTTCAGTGCCGATAATGGCAAAGGATGTTGCTGAGCCTGACCTATCAGAAGACAAGTGCCTTCGGAAGAGTTAGTCTTTTCCACAGTATCCAGCAACAGTTGATCCAGCAATGCAATATTTTGAGCATGTCGCACAATTTCACAATTATCATAAGCAGCAAACACTGTAGAAAGAACCACCAATAGCTCTTGAAGAGACTGAGGATCATCGAATGAAGTGCTCTTTAAAACGAGAATGGATGCCAATACCATTATGTCCACCACCATTCCATTATTCTCTGTTGCAAGGTGGACCATTGCTTCTCTCAGCCCGAACTGTCTCATCTTCGAAATCAGTTCATTGTGCATAGTTGCTGAGATATGGTGTTGAGTTATCAAGGAGATTAGTTGTAAGATGGAGCGTAATGCTTCCTGGTTATTTCTTGACTTGGCAGTTAGAAAACAAACTGCTAACTTCTGCCAGCAGGGACCAAAGCAGCGAATGCTGCGTTCTGATGTGTGAAGACAATTAAGAACTGCAATACCAACTTGAATGGCTGCAGAAGACACTTCTGCTGGCTCGCGATGCTCCACAAAACGACAAAACTGCTGCCACCAAAGCGTGGCTGCTTCGTCATTATTCGCTCCTTTCAATGGATGATAACTCGACAAAAGAGTAAGTGCCGTAGATAATGCAGATGCATGCTGTTCTTTACATTGAGGATCAGCAAGCAGAAGAAATGTGGCATTTAAGGACTGCAGCAAGGTTGAGATAACCTCATCCTCGGAAGCGCAAGTATCAGATTCAACCTCACACGATCGCCACTCAGATACTGCAGCGGGAAGGACAATTTCCAACTCGGTGCTGCCAAAAGACACTGAAGGAATTGAACTGTCTTTGTTACCTTCTTCACCATGTGACATGCATACATTAAAGCTACCATTCAAAATTTGATGGAATTTAGAAATGTTCGCAAAGACGTGCTTCACTGATTGAAGCCAGCCAATCCGATTATTCGACTTCTTGAGACCTTCAGAGGTTTGAATCATAGCTTTGAAGTTGTCCAAAATTGTTTCAATCCGTGAAACAAGTTCAGCAAAAAGGGGTGAGTGGCTGTATAATGGTGATCGGTGTGGCTCCAAAAGGCCATAAAACTCCTTCAATAGCAAGCAAAAGCGCTTTTCTAGCAAGAGTACGAGGAGGGACTTATCGTCAGACGTCGTCTCCAAGCACCGATTCAATGTTTCAATTCGTTGCAGGAGTTCTTCTCCATTCTGGTCACGGACACTGACACTTTCATTAGTTCGATCGAAATGCACGCGAGCCATTGGAAATGGAGTTGTGTCGGAAACGGATAGCGGAGGAACCAACATTCTCTCTCTTTCCTCCATTGTTTCGTGGAACATTTTGAACGAAGAAACATGATCCCTACTCAATCACAACAATTGAGTAAACATTCTTTATCACAAAAGCAGTAAAGCCAACCAACCTGAAGAGTCTCTTTAGATAGTCGTTGACTCGCTCTGGCAAAAGTAAGTGTATCAGCGTTACATCGACCGTTTGAATGCAAGGTTGGCCCGACTCTCTTCCATCAGGCCCAATCTCCGCAATACATCCAATGGGGTGCATTTTGTCCATACGAGCGAGTAAGTGTGCCCGCCAACAATCTTTACATGCGAAATGCCCACACGTCAGAGAAAAGAAATCTTGTGCAGCGCGCAACTGTCCACAATATTCACAAGGATGCTGTGTGCGGCTTGACGACATGCACAAGCCACAACAAAAAGGATGAAACTTTGATGATGAACCCCTCGCAAACGCAAGTTCAAAGAAGTCCTCTATTTGGAAAGCAGATTGACAGAGCAGCTCACTGCAGTGACTCCAGTGCCAGCCGGTGGCTTCAGCTAGAGGTTCCAATAGCTCGGCGTATTTTAGCTCGAGGGTTTGCTCTTGACTCTGCAATAATGATAAGACAATTAATACATATCAGTCAAAGAAGCATGTCTGACGTTACTAACCTGCGTGACCAAGGTTCGTTCCGAAATTGTCGCGTCAATGTAGTTTCTTAAAGGATAGGAGACAGCGGAGAAAGGTTGCGATTTATTGGAATCTAACTCACCGCTGCTTTTTGCGTCTACCGCTCTGTTCGTCTCCTTCATGACATAATCAATCACTCCTTCAATGGTAGTTGCAGTATTTTGTGAATCCCGCCAAGGAAATGCAACTGATGAAGCAGAGGATTCAATTGCTTTGTTCAGGAGATAACGAACAAGGTTGTCTTGTAAAAGGGCATCAAGCGGTAAACTCGTGCCGGAATAACCAGTCATGCCTTTGGTTAATCCTCGATTGATCAAGCGAATAGCTCTTCCACACAATGCTTGTAACGACTGGCATGACCACACGTTGCTACTTGATTCAAAAACCTTTATCCGGTCATTTTTAATACTTCCCCTTGGAAGGGTCCAATCTGACAATAATTGATCAATTGTGTATTTTTTACCCTTCTCATGGGTTAGTTTATGTGGTGGGGACGAGAGTGCTTTGGAAGTCGTCAGCCGAGGAGATATCGAAGGTGTGGGATGAGCAACAAACGAAGAGGACGATGAAGAGGAAGAAAATGAAGGTAACAATGAAGCACGGAGGGGCCGTAGATAGTTTTCAAATTCCTGCAAAGACGAAAATGAACTTTTAGGTGTTCTGTCCAGAGAACTGGAACGCAATATCGTTGGATGATATGTATTTGAACGTGGTACTTCATTATTGGGCAAGGTTGCCGATGGTAGCCCACTATTCACAGAAGAGAAAGAACCCAAAGAGCGCATTGGACCACTTGTGCCAGTGCATAGTGTCGATTTAGACTCAACCGAAGTTGATCGCTCCCAAGTGAAGTCCAATACTGCCAACACAAACTCTAACAAGCTCATCAATTTGCCGTCTTCGGATTCACTGAGACAACTAGTACCAATGTGACTGTCATCAAGACCATTTGGTTCTTCAGTATTCTTCCCTTCTGATACTTCTCCGCAACAGTCCTCTGAGTTTACTCGAACAGCTGTCACCAGAAGGTAAAGAGCTCTCTCTTCGTGCTCACCAACTTCAACAAAAGGCTTCATCAAGAACTTGTGCTCCCAAGTCTCTTCAACTATGGCATCATTTGAAGCGAACGTTTGCTTTCCCAAACTATCAATAAGTAGATCAAAGCTAGTCACATCCTCCCGTGCATCAACGAGACAGCGGCGAAAGATCTGGCAATATTCCTTCACCATCAACTCGGGCACTCCATAAAAGAAAACGTGTCGAACTAGAATAGAACTCAATTTGCGCTCTTCATCCTGACAAAGAACCCTTCGACTCAGTTCTGTTAGAAAGCGGTCCATGCTGGCCAATGGTCTGGATGCCTCATCATTAGAATCGATGCTTGATGACAGATAGTGTTGGTGTAAGAGAATGTTCATCTGGACAGAGAAGAAACTCAGCGTGGATACAGTGGACTGCATGATATCTTTCACAGTATGCTTCAAACAGCGCGAAAACGATGAATAGCCTAAATCAATAGCTTCTACTGACTTCATAGCATTAGCAGTGTCACGGATTTCATCATGAGTCAATGGAATAGCTCGAAGAACAACAAAACGGTCTTTTGATTCTAAGAGCCACGTTAATGAACTTGCCCAATCAATCCAACCTCGATGACGACCACTCGAAATGGAGCATAATTGGCCATGCTCGACTTTGCTTTCGATACTGTCAGCCAAGGGCCAGTCTGAGAAAGAAGATTGACAGGTAAAGCCAGATTTATTAGCCCCACAGGTCATCACTGCCTGAATGGCCTTTTGCAAGTCCTCATTGGTTATTCTATTCATCACTCGATAACTGGGTTTGCCGAGACTCGTCCCATTAGTGAGTCTTTTCATCGAATGAGTATTCATTGAGGCAACTTCCAGAAGTCCACTTTTTATTAGAGCATGCACTCGTTCCAGTACTTCCTGAGTGGAGAATAGCGACGCTTGATGTGAAAAGTGAAGATATTGAACAGCTTCATCAGCAATCAGAGCCACGGTACAATCGGAACGTCTTATAGAAAGGCGCTTAGTTATCTTGCACACGGCAGCATCGATCAACGTTCTTCTCCAACGTTTAAGATGATCGGGTTCCCCATCATAAGACGGAGATTTTCTGTACGAAAGGATTTTTCCATTTCTAGGAACTATCTCATTTGCAATAGAGATTGTACATTGAGAAGAAAGATCAGCCACATTAACACCTTCAACTGACTCAAGAACAAGCGGGGCAAAGACGTCTTCATTTTCCTTTTTCACGATGAAATCCCTTACTACTGTCTTCACCACTTCCAAATCAATACCACAACGAAAGCTTAACTCTCCAAGTGACATGGTTCTCTCTTGTAGAGCCCAGAGAATAGAACATTGTAACTCATTGACTTCGATCTCCATTACCTCTCGCTCGTGCTGTATTACTGACAACAGCACTTTACCATAACCATGGCACCACATCAACCGACATTGGCGTTTTCCAAACTCTGTGCGTTCCTTAAAGAACTTCTCAAACTGTCTCACCAGAAAACTCATTGGCTCAGGTAGTCTTAATCTTGAGAAGGTCAACGCAGGTATGAAATTACTCCATGGAATAGTGTGACAAACAGTTAATGAGAGCGATTGAGGATTAGCAAGAAAAGAATTTAATTCTGCTGGGATGGTATCTTCATTATCCGCCATTTGGACTAAATAAATTAGGAATTCTTCACAATATCCTTGACTTGCTTCCAGATCGGCTAATGCACATATGATTTCCTCTCCGTTCGGTAGCAACTTTAACAGTGATCTCTCGCTGCTTGTAATATACAGCTCTCCATTGAAAACTCTCTCAAGTGCCAGCATAAGATACTTCTGCTTGAAGTGAAATAACATTTCTTCGTTGCAGAAGTACTGTTGACAATTCAATTCAAAAACAATCAGTTGTAAAGCAAAGGAAAATAATACTAAAGCGGGTGCATACTAACCTTGGAAAGATCAGCCAAATTACTGATTGCAACGAACATCTTCTCTACGACAAACTCTTCAGAAGCAACCAAACATTTGCTCAAACCTCGAGCAAGCAATTCACCCATTACCTGAGCCTCGTGCGATGTCAAACGACTTGTTGCAATGGAAAGAGCACGTTCTGAAGTCAACGCAAATGACGGCGACCACTGCTCCTCCATTGTGACAACACTCTTCAATTGACGAAAAGTATCGACGAAGCGTTCAAAGAAATCGACTGATGAACCAATACCACTAATCGGCTTAGAAGCACATTTTCCAGCATTTCCTTTCAACAAATCTGTCATTATTTCATTTTGAATAAATTGAATTAGTTGCTGAGCGGGAGCCGAGGAAGAAGAGATAATCCCTCGAAGGAGATTTCGTGATTGCACATGCTCAAAATGAAAGCGAATATCTGACATGACCACTTTTAGTAAAGGACATGCAGAAATCGCTTCACAGGACGTCTTTTCCAACAAACGAGCAGCAATAACAGTGTAACCACTGTAGTCAATTGTCTTTTTCATTCTGTTGCTAATAAACTGCAAGACGATAGGTGATAATGAAGCCTCAAACAGATTTCTCAAGACCTGCTCGTTGGCTTCTTTCAATCGCTCGATCTTTTTGGTTGCAATGAACGCTCTGCTCAAATCATCCTCATCAAGTCTATACCCGAACACTTACCACGATTAGACGGGATACTCTGAGTTCTAATAAATAACCTACCTCCATTGGCATGAAAGAATACGTGCACAACAACTCGCATGAACATAAAGTGGCCGCAAAATCAGACGGACCAAATGGACACGCAGAGGTGAGTTCAACAAGAGCTTGGTCAACTGCACAACCCGTTGATCCAAAATAATACCCTCTCCTTCCATTTCTTCCTTCATGAAGGCGAAGATGTCATGGGAGATGGACACAACCAGACTTCTTATTGTGCTGTAGCACCAAAAACATGTCAGTGAAGGATTGGGGTTAACACAGTAAACTTCGTTCAACAATACCTGAAGAAGATGTAATTTGCAATCAGAACAAAGGATGGAAGATTTTCGCTTGATGGCTCTTTGAGACTCTTATTATTCTCTGCCATAAATAACGAAGAGTGGTCACTCGTCAAGGAACGTTGATCTTGACCGACCAAAGTATTTCCCAATTCAAGATCATCGTCAACATCCAGAAAGACGTCATCTCCTGCCAGTCTTAGGTCTGTAGCCCTTTCCTTCAGGATATCATCCACCTATTGAACACAAAATTAGCCGTATAATCTCACGAAAATACTTAGAAACATTACTTACACTCTTAACGGGACGAGAAATGGCAGCAGAAGCTGCTTTCGATTTATCCTTGGTATGCATGCCGACAGGACAGATCGTCTCACCATAAAGCCAAGCCCTTTTGGTTACGACAGGTTCGTTCGAAAAAGAGTATGATATTTCAACCCATTCTTCTTCTCGATTTAACCTTGAAATACGCCCCCACATCCACTTTTGATTTATCAGATCATCATTACACTTGATTTCGATAAGCCCTCCATCGAACAGGTCTCCACGCCAGTCTTTTGTATAGGAGTTGAGCGGAGCTATCCTAGCCTCGACATCAACCGCTGGTACGGTATCATCCCATTTTGAACCCCAGCCAAGAAAGTGAACTTTAACAGCACCATATGGAAGAACTTCGAGCACAATGGATTCAAACCAGCTCTTTTCTTTGTCCATACAATCAACCAAGTCTCCAACCATGATAGGGCGATCGCCACGCCAAATATTCCGACCACCACGCTTTTTACTTGGCGATAGTCCATTTTGATCAGCAATCTCACTTAAGTTAGACTTTGAGAATACATCCACGCATTTGGAGAGGAAGTCGTGAACCAGATTAGGGTACTCTTTTCCACAATTAATGGCTAAAGAGGCATCGACAAGCTCTCCAACAAAATCAGGTACAAAATTAAAACCTGCGCTGTGTCGGGCATTGTCTGATTTATATGGACCACTAGTAGAATGATAAGACTTCGTTAAAGGATGCAGTGCAAATAAACTATTGGCCAATCTGCCTCCATACAGAGCATTCATAATATCCACAGATATGCGAGGCAATGTATGGAAGGTAGCCCCATCGTCGCTATCCATGAAATTAGCTAAAGTGTAATATGAAGGATCCGCTAAACTTAAACAGGTGCTCAACATATCCAAAATCATCAAAGTTCGGAAACAGAAACCTCCGTTCACTCCCTCAATATCTTTTACTCTCTCTCCATTCCCTTCGCACTTCAAAAATTCAACAAGCAATCTGTAGATCTGCTCTCGGCAAGATGCATTCGAAGAAATGCAAGCATTAAGGAATTTGAAAGAAGCGGACATCAGTCGAGAACTTTCCTCCGAACTAGTTCCAGCCAAATTAATCCTTTGTATCAACTGCCACACAATCGAGATGACTTCTGCAGGAATATGTTCAGGGACCCATCCGCGACAAATTAGCGCTTCGAGAGCAAATATGGACGGGCCAGCCAAAGAAACTGACTCTTCCAGGTTAGCCTCCTCCGCAAGCTGCCTTAGAATGCCTAAGAATGACGCGGCCTGTTTCTGAAGAGGCCCACTGGCCTCTTGTGACATTTCCATGATAGAATTAACATCTTTCACAAAACTAGATTTATCACAGCGTACAATGGAATCGTAACCTTCCATTTTCTGAAGGTAAGACAACCAGTCTTCATCAAATATTATATCAAAATGCGGCGCCAGGCGATGAAATCGAGCCTTCCAGTGAGGTAAGGAAGAAGGAAGGCGATCCAACCTAAAAAGACAACTAGATATAGCGCATTGACTTGGTTTGGCATCTTTAGTCTGCACTGTCAACATGGTGGATTTGCCTCTCTTAGAGTTCCGCAGTCGCTCTCGTTCCAGTCGTAGCTCTTCAATTTCCATAATTTGTACTCGATGGTTATAACCATCTACAGCTATCAACACACCTTCTTCGTTATCTATACATAGCTCCATGGGTCGATTAAAGAGTCCAGGACGCACTCCATTATTTGGGCCACCGATGTGCCGCTTCAAAATCCACGTTGTCTTATCATAAACTTGTATGCGATGATTTTCTCGATCTGATATAAATAATAATCCTGTATTTTTATTAATACATAAAGACCTCGGTCCATTAAATGCATCGCCTGTTGTAGGTGAAGCAATGGTATGTACATGATCTCCACTTTCTTTGTGTAATACTTGTACACGATTGTTGGCATAATCCGCCACATAGAGATAGTTTGTATCTTGATCAATACAAACATCTATAGGTTGATTAAATTTACCAGGTGCTTTACCAAAACCTTTACCAATCACTTTGATAAAGTCACCAGTTTCCGAATCAAAGACTTGTACGCGATTGTTTTCATAGTCTGCTACATAGAGCAAATTCGTGGAATGATCAATACATACACCATAAGGACAATTTAAACAACCATTTGCAGCGCCTTGTGATCCAATCGTTCGTATAAAACCTCCTGTGAGGTAATTGAAGACAACAATCCGATGATTATTGGTATCAGCAACAAAAATGTTATTGGCTTGATCCATACAAATCCCGACAGGATACATTAAACATCCAGGAGAGTTTCCTTGTGTTCCTTTCCCAATCTGTCGAATATAAGCAAGTGAAAGAAGATGATAAACTTGTATGCGATGATTATTACAATCGACAACAAATAACTCTTTCGTTTCATGATTGATACAAACACCACGTGGTTGTGCAAATTGATTTTCTCCTTTGCCTTCTTTTCCTGTTGTACCAAGGATGCGAATATGTTCTTCTTCTTCTTCTTCCATCTTATTTTTTATAGATGAATGATTAATATGTCGTGATCGATCTCGTCTTCTGCTTGTCTCTCCTGCTTCGCCACTGCGCATACGGGCACATTGCATTGCATAAGATTTTAACGTAATTTCTCTATTGCCAAAGAAGGGAATTACGGTTACTCATTAAACCACGCATTGTAAGAATAGTGTGACAAAAGCGGTTGAGAATTGGGTGACTGAGTGATGATTAGAGTAATTAGTTTAATTCATCATCATCCTTTGAAATAAGGAGTTATTGGATCTGAACCTTTGATAGAAAGAACTTCATCTTCATCATATCCTCTATCAAATATTTCATGCATTTTTTTCCATTTGATTAAAATTGCTTAATAGTCTATATCATATTCCAAAAAAAAAGAAAAAATGAATAAACCTAAATTAAGTGCACATGATATCAATGATTTAGATTTTCGACGAGATATTGATCCTAATTCAGTCTATGAGTTAACTTCATTATTAGGAGAAGGTAGTTATGGTGCAGTCTATCGGGCTCATTCACGTTCCTCACATGCTAATAACACGAACAATACAGATGTTGCTATTAAGATCATCCCTGATGCTGATGATGATCTAACAGCATTATGGCGTGAGATACGATTTTTACAAGTTTTAAGATCACCTTTTGTTGTCTCGTTTATTGAAAGTCTACTATATGATAATGAATTATGGTTAGTGATGGAGTTATGTGATGGTGGTTCATTATATGATCTTAAAGAAGCCATGAAGACATCTTTTAAAGAAATTGAATTAAAGGCTATCATTTCCTTCTGGTGAGCTCTTTTATTATTGTTACAATGTGAATAGAATCGTCTAAACTAAATGAGTTCTATTATAGTGTGCTAGGATTAGCTCATCTTCATGCACAAATGAGTATTCATCGAGTAAGAACTATCCTATAACCACCACCTATTATCTGCTAATATTATCCTTCATATTCAGGACGTGAAATCTGGTAATGTTCTATTAACACGAGATGGACGAGCCAAGCTAGGTGAATGAAAACAAAACAACTACTCTATACTGACTGACCACCACTAGACTACAAGATAAGAAATGACTAACCCCACTTGTCCTTAACTTCATAGGGGATTTTGGAATCTCAGCACAATTGACGAACACAATGATGAAGCGCAGAACTGTGATCGGCTCACCATACTGGATGGCTCCAGGTCAGTTCTCTTATCACACTTTCTCTTTGGAAGTTAGTGCAAACAACTTACTATTTGTGGAATTTCTACTTTTTAAAATAGAGGTGATTCAGGAGACCAGCTGTAAGAATGCGCGCATCCATTGCTCCAATAGCTTTTCTTATAGCTGACTTTGTCTCACTTGTCTAATAGATGATGGCAAAGCAGATATTTGGAGTTTAGGCATAACATTGTTGGAGTTGTGCGAAGGAAGTCCTCCTCATTTTAATGTACATCCTATGAGAGCAATTTTTATCATTTCTTCGAAAGCAGCACCTACTTTAAAAGAACCAGAGAAATGGTCTTCTGAAATGATAGATTTCGTGGGGAAGTGCTTAGTCAAAGATTGTGATCAACGTTCTACCGCTGCTGATCTACTGCAGCACCCATGGATAAAGAAGGTTGTCAAAGAAATAGGTTCCTCCGGCAGAGGTTTACCAATCTTGGAGCAATTAGTGAATGAAAACTGGGATGGAATGGAACGTATTCGCACTACAAAATATAAAGTTTCCGATGGTGTAAGTGAAGGAAATTCTAAACCATCATCGGGTGTTGATGCTACTTTGCCAACTCGACTGGGCAACGATGATAATGCCGCGACTATTCGTCATGCGATTCCTACAACAAGACAACAACTACGAAATGCTACCTTAAAGAAGTCGGGTTATGGTGGTTTCGACATGGGTGATGGTGATAATAATGGAACGTTTATTGTCAGCAAGGCTAGTGGCAGTAGCTCTCGAGCTGCTTATCTTCCTGAGCCAGATGGAACATTCAGACGAGTAGATGATACTGTGCGACGAGGCACTCCAGTACGCGAACTGGAGAGCAAGGATGAATCGCAAATGGGCACTTTGAAGCGCACTGTCAATAACAATATGAACTTTGATATCCCTATGGTCGACAATGGAAATAATACAAGACCAAACAGTGTTTCTAGAAATGCTGGAGAAAGCAAAGATTCAGGAAAAGAACATATCAGTGCGGCTCTACGTTATTTTCGCGACGAACCTCTTCCTAATCCTCCAGAGCCAAAGCCTGTGCATCAAGTTAGAGAATCAAAATTACATAAAAGGACTGATTCCCCTCCTACTCCATCTGCAGTTCCTATACACCCTCCTGGTAAAGAACTACAAGCAGAAGCTGCTATTCTGGATGAGTTGGCGGTCTTGGATAATCGAGCAGTGCATCATGAAGAGTTAAAGAAAGTGAGTTCTGACGACTCTTGTCCTATGATTGTAGTTAGCTAATTCCTGTGAATTGATAATAGAATATCCTGAGACAGCTATCGTCGTTGAAGAAACAGTACCGGGAAGATTTGGAAACGCTAACAAAGAGTTACGAGTTGAAAAGGAAAGTGTTGAAAGATGCTTTACTGGCTTTAGGTGAGCTTGCAGGTGGTGACATCAATTCCCCAGAAAGAAGAGATTCTAAAGCATAGTTAAATGCGCACACTTTAACATTATTTCATCGAATTTCTTCGTATTCTACGTCATTTGCAATCCAAATCCAGAAAAGTGCGGTATGAGTGATACCATTAAACTAATATCAATCAAATGTCTAAATATACCCATTGCCTGTAAGAAGGACCAATTTTATCACATCGAAACAGATTCACAATTCACTCCAAGACCCAAGTAGGTCAAATGGTCTTCGACATTTGTATCGCTTACCCAGAACTGTGCAGCGCACTTCGTGCTTTCACAGCCATTACAATCATGGAGATGTCCATTACCATCTTCATACTCTTCTTTACAGACATGAGCGTAATCCATGACAGGAAGATGAGGTACCATATCTTTATGGTGAGTGAGACGCCATGTGGGGAACTTGGGCGATGAGAAATGCGAATACTCCTTATCTCCTGTTCGAGGTTGACCAAACGTATAAACAGAAGCTGGAATAAGGCTTGCTTTGAATAGATCCATGGCAGTTAGCTGGGCAAGTGCTCCACCTAAAGAGTGGCCTGTAAGTTTGATGGAATAGGAGGGGAAGTTGGTCTTCAACTGTTGAACATGATGTACAACTTGACTTATCACAGACTGCTCTGCCAGATAAAATCCCTTATGAACCTCACAGTTGCATTCAGGATAGGAAGTATAGCTTGTCTTCCATGCATCCAGATTCGTTATCCAGTTGCGAACACTCTGGGAACCACGATAGACCACATAGATGGACTTGTCCGAAGGCAGATAACCCACATAGCCTTGGGTACCACCCAATAAGTCGGAAATGGTAGCAGTGTAGACAAATCCACTTGTGGGACCTTTAAAGACATGGGAGGCATAATTATCTTTGCCACAATAAGCAGCAGCAGAGAGCCAGAGAGAGATATTGGCCTCACTTAAATTGAACGAAGTTGTGGCAACATTAAAATCTACAGTGGCACAAACATAGTTAGAAAACAAAGCAAATAACAGGCACAGCAACATCATCATCATCATCATCTTGTTGGTGATTTCACCAAAGCAACTCAACTTGATGAACAGCAGAGCTCGGAGCTGGTTCAAGCTGGACTCCCTCCCGACTCGGAACTGTCTCTGGTTTAACTTCACAAAACAGCCAGCAGGTTACAGTGATTACGACGACGATCAAAGAAAGGTTTGAGAAAATCTCATCAACATTAACTTTAATTTACTGCTAATCTATCGGTGCAAAGTTTGCAGAACTTAAAGTTACAGTGAAGAAGGCTGGCAAGAATGCTATATACAAAGACCGAAATAGTTAGTTTGTGGAGTAAACATACGTCATCTTGTTATTCAAATCAGCTGGTAGGCTTTGTACAATTTCCCAGCTCTTCGTTGTAGTCTTCCTCCAAATTTGCATCCCTCCATCTGCCGCAGAAGTAACCAGAATGGTCCCTGTTGCATTCCAAGCCACACGCCAGACAACCGACCTGCCCGTTGATATCACTTCAGTCTTCTCCAATTCGAGCTTTCCAGTGCCTTCCTTCCGCCTTAATTCATGGATACGAAAGCAAGTGTCTTTACTGGCCGTGGCAATCAGATGGTAAGAGCGACCCATAGAGGGTGCCCAGGCAATATCACTCACACAGCCCATCGAAGCTCCATCTCCAAGAATACACTCTTCCACAATCTTTGATTGTTCTACATTATATATTAGAGCACCTTGATCAAATGTTCCGACAGCAATCTTTGTGGGCTCGAAGGGACAGTCATTCCAGCTCAAACAAGTCACACCATGCCCTTTACATCCAGAACCACCACTACCCACCACATACTCAATCTAACACACATTCAAACTAAGACTCAATAAGCATAAAAATCAAGAGGAGGTGACTAACTTCCTTTGTCCAAGCAGCGGTTAGGAAGACATTTCTCGCATCGTAGATCCTCAAGCAGCCATCACTCCCCGCTGATGCTAAGCGAAGTCCCTGACTGTGATGACAAAACTTGACATCATTTATAGGCTTTTTATTATCTTCTGTAAGTGTTGCTTTCGCTGTCCAGGATATCTCAAAGACACCTTTGTTGAAGACCTCTTGTTCCTCCCATATCTTCACGCTTCCATCCTCTGAGCAGGAAGCTAAAAGCTGACCAAACTCGGGATGTGCCCACGAGAGACGCCAAATGCTGTCACTGTGGGCTCTAGAAGCTATTTCAACAGAATTCCACAGCCCTTTGTTTTCATCCAAAGTCCACACCTTGATACGCTTATCAGAAGAGCAGCTTGCAAACCTCTTGCCATGATAGCTGAAGGAAATATCATTGACAACATCATCATGTGCTGGTTTTAACTCAAAAAAATCCATCTTGAAACAATCAAAACACCTCAAAGCAAGTCACGATGTAAAATCGAAATGAATTGTTTGTGTCGAGCAGGGAATTCCGCGCGCAACTAATAATCGACAAGTGATCCAAGCCACTTCAAATACAAACAGGGGAAATACGACTTGTATGGGGGGAATGACAAATGGGAGAGTTGAACGAAACATTGAAATGTAAAACCTTTGTCACAATACTTATTAGATCATAACATAATTTGAGGTTCATACGGAACTCTTATCTAAGCAATACAAATGGCATAGACTTTAGTAGCAGCATACAGAGATTCTGTAAGCGTTGGCATGATTAGATGGCAGAAACAGCATCACAGCTCAAACTTAATCCTAAGTAAACGAGATGGTCGTCAATATTGGTATCTTTGAGAGCATACTGGTCACCACAAGTGGGATCTTCACAGCTGGTGTCACAGGTTTTCAAATTGCCATTGGCATCCTCGAACTCTTCACGGCACTCATGGTAATATTCCATTCCCGTCGTAACAGGAATATGAGGAACCATATCTTTATTGTGCACCAAACGCCAAGTAGGGATCTTGTTGGTCGCAAAGGAGGCGTAGGCCTGATCTCCCACACGAGGTTGACCAAAGTTATAGACAGAGTTGGAGTAACCAGCCTTCAACAAATCCATGGAAGTTAACTGAGCCAAGGCAGCACCCAGAGAGTGACCGGTGACCTTAACAGCATAGGAAGGGTACTTGGTTCTGAGGCTTTTCACCGCAGAGATGACTTTACTGATGACAGCCTGCTCCGCCTCATAAAATCCCTTATGAACCTCACAGTTACATTCAGGATAGGAAGTATAGGTGGTTTTCCATGCATCCAGATTTGTCACCCAGTTACGAATACTCTGGGAACCACGATAGACCACATAGATGGACTTGTCCGAAGGCAGATAACCCACATAGCCTTGAGTATCATCCGAAGTATCGGAAATGGTAGCAGTGTAGACAAATCCACTTGTGGGACCTTTAAAGACATGGGAGGCATAATTATCTTTGCCACAATAGGCAGCAGCAGAGAGCCAGAGAGAGATCTGAGCTTGGTTATTGTCATAACCAGTCAATGTAGCATTAAACTCTGGGGCAAAGGCTGCTTGACAAACCGCAATCACCACAACAAGGAAAACAACTGCAAAGTACATCTTAGAATAAATTGAATATTACTTTTCTTTTGGTTTTTTGCAAATTCACACAACAAGCCGCAAGCGCCAACCTCAAGAATGGAATTCTCTAGTCAAGGATCTCTTCCCTCGCATCCCAACAATAGTCTATTATAACTACTTTGCGCAGGAGGACTTTCTTCCTTGTTGAAATTCATCATCACTGTACTGTAGTCACATTGAATGATTCTGATGAATGGGGTTGAATTGTATTGGATTGTGTTTTTTATAGCACTGATTTCGAGTTCATTAACCTCTGTTAATGGTAAGTTAGCACTGGTAGTCACATTAGCTGGTAGTCATAAGCTTGCACAATATTTTGAATGGAGTTGTCGGAGCATCCAGTCTTCTCAAGCTCTTGTCGATATGATTGTCATCCATGAAAGTAATGAAAAGATTCAGAATATAACATGTGCATCTAATGTACATTTTATTGACTTGGGGATGGATGGTTTAAGCAAGGTGATTGTTGAACATTTGATTCCTAATGGCACTCAAGCTGCTAATCGGTTGGAATTACAGAAGATACTGGGAGTGGTATTGAAACATTCTCCACAATATCTGTTAGAAATAAAGCCTATGATGGGTACCTTATTTGCTAGCTATTTAGAAGGGTACTCTCACTGGAGTTACACTGATCCTGATATAATTTGGGGAGATCTTGTGGATTGGATTGATAGGAGAGACCTAGAAACCTATGATTACTTGTCTTTTGCTAAGACTTGGGATGCTGCTAGACTATATCTTCGTGGAGAGGTATTGTGTTATTCTTGGTGGTGTTGTTTCATTATTTCCAATCAGTCTGACTGTTTCATACAACTGCTCTGTTTATTAGTTGACTTGGCACAAGAATTGCGAGAAAGTGAACAATCTATGGAGACAGTTGAAGTATTTTGATGAAGCTGATTACATCATGCGCATTTCTTCAGCATCTCGCCTTCTTCTTGGTCATACATCAACTGGTGCAGTGTTCAAGAGAGTGTTTCATTCTCCGGAAGGGTGGTACTCGCAAGTGGTGTTTCGAACACCAAATATCACCGCGAAGATTGTCGGCCGTGGATTCGATGACTATTTCAGTCAACCAGTAGTACGACACGAAGGAAAGCTCCATCGATGCAGAGTTCATGATAAACTTTCTAAGTGTATTGATCGAGCTATACAACAGAACAATAGTTCAATTTCCGTCCACACATTTCCCTCAGAGAAGGTTTGAATGCTTTGTTTCCCATTTGTTTCACTGCGATTTCGTGACATGCATTGTTTTTGTTGCTTAGTGGAGAAGCGTGGAAACTTTTGCTGATCCTGATCACTGTAAAATGTCTTGGTTGCCTTCTGAGACTCGATACTGGTTAGTTTATGCTGCAGCAGTTTTGCTGTGCAATGTTTTTTTACAATTGTCGCATCTGCTTATTAGTGTTGCTTCACCTGCGTATGATAAAGACGTGGCTTTAGTTCAGGACAAGCAACGAGAAGTGCAGCTCAAGCGTTTGGGTGAAGTTATGCTGTCCAATGGTGAATGGATGGCCAATGACGAAAAGGTGAGGAGTTGCTTTGGCTTCCAGTAAGCACCTAATTAAGAGTGGATTGTGAATTTACTAGAGCTCCCCACGACAAGTGTTTGACCAAGCTGCATTCTTTCATTTTCGTGACTGGATCGACTTTGTTGCAAAGACTCAAAGTGTTGTGTGGCCTTCATCCAATCTCGAGGATTGTATGGTGCTCTACCTTCGACGCGATCAAGCCATGGCCTATGAGGCTTGTTCACATGTCCGAGCATTGGAAAGCACAGGTGCGAACTTACTTCTTGCTAAGACAAGGCGCGCCATCGCTGGTGAGAAGAGCAGTTCTGTGAGTGAGATTCTTTCCTTGCATAAAAGGAAAAGTGAAAGCGGTGCCAATGTTATCAACCACTCCAGAAGAAGCAAATCTGGAAAACACAGACAAGAACGAAAGTCGAAGAAGCACATGTAGTTCCTCTTCCACTACTAAATGAGCAAGAATGTATGTTTATTGACAAGTTGTCACTTAGGATATTAACACAAGCTTATAAGCAAAAGCTAGAATTAGGGGTAGACAATGACCGAGTCTATCTTAGAAGTCTAATACCGACGGAGAGACGAATAAGAAAATGAAAAGTTAATTTGTGAAGGATGGGATGAACTTACATGGGAATCCCTTGCCAGTCAGAACGGCTTGGGTGGCGATACCACCAATAGCCAACATAGCCAAACGACCGTTCTTGAGCTCGCTGATCTTATATCTTGCCAAATCAGCAGGCTTAGATCCCAATTTCAAAGGATCAAAAGAGAAGTCGCCTGAAACACAAGTTACATGTCAGATCCTCATAATTTAGCTAGACTATCGATCAAACTCACCAGGCTCTCTATCAGTCTTTCCAAGTCCCAACACAGCAGGCACAGAAATAATTTCGAGAAGGCACACCCTATCAACCACGATATTAAGGAAAGTCATAACTTTTCCATGTGAGTTGGTTATGACAAGGCTGCTCTCACTCACCAGAGAAGGACCTGCACGAGAGCACCAGACTGAACAGCCACGCTGTGAGCTCCAGCAGAAGAAACTTGATGAACATCACCAGGGAGCTTGACAAAGTCAGCAAAGATAAAGCCCAGGGTGGCCAACATAGCAATGCGGGAGTGCTTGATCTCGGCTTCTCTGAAGAAAGGGACCCACTCTGGAGACTTCTCAGAGAACTTGAGAGGATCAAAGTTCTTAAGCTCTGGTCCCTCTCCGCCAGTCAAACCTCCAGCGAAGGCGTTCAAGGCGACCTGAGAGCGCACAGAGGAAGCACGAAGGCCTATAATCAGATCATCCACATCATTTCCTCCATCATTAACAACCACTCATTCAAACCAGTCTATATCATCCTCTCAACTAACCAGTCTGTGTAAAGGCAGAAACAGAAGCAATAGTGACGAGAAGAGCGACGAAGGCGAGCATCGAGACAAATGGACAAGGAATAGTCAAAGTTGATGCTGAAGATACAAGTGGGGCACATACAGCAGCAGCACTTGACTTTCAATACAGCAGACACATACAGCACAGCACAACACTCCCCTTGCGAAAATACGAAAATCCCGACAAAGGCGACATGTCCTTCAATCGGTTGAAGACTTGTTGGGCTCTTGATGTTCAATTTGCATGCAATATTTGAGATAGATTACTCATTTATTCCGAAGATGAGCAGTATTTTGAAGCCCAAGATGTAACTAAGATGAAAGCATCCGGTTTAGTTTAGGTATTGAGTATGGTACTGCAAGCTTCGCAGTTAACACACATTATTTAGATGAAGTACATACACACCCTTCAGCTTATTGGTTGAATGGCACGGGGAATCCAAGAATATGATTGAGAATGTATGGGTCGTTGTTCAGCTTCTCGTGCACGATGAGGCCAAGGATGCCCATCTGAGCAGCTCTGCCATTGTTCAATTCAACAGCATACTTTCTGCGCTGAGTCTCCTCGCTCCATCCCCACTCCTTCATTCTATAGCATCAGAATCTCTCAGTTATTCCACCATCATTATAGCTAACAAATAAAGTAATCATACCTGGCCTTGCATTCATCAGCAATATTCTTCTCTTGGTAGCCGAAGCCAAGCTCAAGAAGACCAATAAAGCCAATGATCTGCCACAAGGAAGCTGTCACAGAGAAACGGAGATAAGATATTAACAAACCAGACAGTTCAACGGCAATCAGCAAAGCCTACCTTGAGGAATGGTCTCCAACGCGGCTAGCCCAGCCTTGACAGAGGAGAAAGGAACGCCAAAGTCAACATCTCCTCCAACACGGTAGCCAGCAGTGGTGACAATGTGTCCAACAATAGCCAACATTGCTACGCGGCCATGCTTGGTCTCATATCTGCGGAGAGTATCGAATCTCTCCTGATCGGCATTCTTCAACAGACCTAGAGGATCCCAAAAGCCTAAAGGAGGTTGAGCGCCGATTTCCTGTCAATCAAGTTCCCGATCAATGTATAAAATGAATAAGTTCAAGATGAAACCCAACAAAGGGAATACCTTCTCAAATCCCATCTTGAGAGTGGAAGAAACATGTCTGCTGCTGAGAGGGGCAAAAGCAGAAGCAGTAGCTAATAAAGCAGCAATAAGGATGAAGAGCATCTTGAAGAAGATAGAACAGAACAAGGGATCAGACAAGCGATTGATTTCACAGACAACCAAGCTGAAAAAGATCGACACTTCAACCAACTGCACGGAAATCCCAAACAACGAAAAGTCGAGAACATTGTATATCTCCCTACGCAAGTAGTACTAGTTGGTGGTCTTATTGGGTTGTCTTGTTGATTTCCACATTTATTAGGTCACTGATCAATCTTGTAAATAATGGCAACTGGAGGCCCAAAACGAGAATGGGTTCTTCAAAAAGAAACTGAACTTCGTTGTGAAGTTGGAGAAAATGCTGTCCTGACGTTGAAGTTGACAAGTGGCAATGCGGAAGTCTTTGGCGTGGAGTTGGCTCTCAACAAGGAATACAGTTTTAAAGATCAGAATATCGCAGTTTTCACCTGGTATGGATGTACTCTTGAGACTCAAGGTGGGGATAGTGGACTCTATGTCGCTGACAGCACCCCTATGGTCGCTTATGTTAACACACACATTCAGCTGGAGGCAAGAAGAGATGTGGCTTTAGCTAATAAAGACCGTGGGCCAAGAGTGATAGTAGTGGGGCCACCTGACCACGGCAAGTCTTCTCTCGCGCAGATCATCACTGCCTATGCTCTGCGCCTTGATCGCACTCCTCTCTTCGTTGACCTTGATGTTGGATATTCTCCTATCAGTATCCCCGGTACAGTAGCTGCTGTCCCTCTCGATAAAACATGTCTAAATGTGGAGGTATTCTTACCATCATTTGTTTCTTGTTTTGAGGCTTGGTTGACAACCTTTTTGTCTGTCTCTGATAGGAAGGATTTTCGTCTTATAATCCTTTAATATACTACTATGGTCATGCATCTCCTAAAGAGAATGTTGACTTGTATAAGACAATGGTGAGCATGCTGGCTAATCAGGTTGACAAACGACTAGCCAAGGATGAAGATGCTAATGCCTCTGGAATTATCATTAACACCTTTGGTTGGGTTGAAGGAGCTGGTCTGGATATCTTGCAGCATTGCATTAAAGTTTTTGGTGTTGACATTGTCCTCGTGATGAACCATGACAAGCTCTTCTCTCATCTAACATCAACTCTTGATGGTGTGGGAACAAGGACCATTGTTGTGAAACTTCCTTCTTCTGGTGGATTAGTTACTCGTGTATGTTAATTTTGTGTTTTTCTGTTCTTTGTACTTACAGTATCGACTAATTTATGAGTTCTGTTTTTATAGGATCAAACAATCAGGAAAAGATATCGAAAGAATCGCATTCGTGAGTATTTCTACGGCAGACAGATTGGCTCCAATACACCTGTTTACTCTCCAGAGCGCAAAGAAGGACTTGCTATGAGTACTTTCAACTTTCTGCGTGCTGGTGGTATCCAATTGTCTGAGGGAATGCGTACGATTGAGAAAGTGTCTAAACAAGATGATAACCGATTAGTCCGCGTTGCCCCGACGTCAGATCTCACATATAGTGTGGCTGCAGTATTGCATGATATAGATCCCGACCATGTTGTTCCCGAGGAAAGTGAGGGAAGTGCCAAGGGTGGTGATGCCTCTGCTCTTCTCCTTCAATCTAATGTTGCTGGATTTATTAGCATACTTCAAGTTGATGTCGAGAACGATCGGATGACCATTTTAAGTCCTTGCCAAGGGGCTTTACCCACCCACCATCTCTTAGTGGGCTCAATTAAGTGGTTGGAAAGTTAGTGGAGCATTAACATAACATTTACAGGGGTCTACCAAACTATTCTACCTTCGTTTAGTTGTAGACCATGTATTTTGGAGTGGAGGAGAATTTCTGATAGCCTTTGATAACCTTGTTAATTGCATCCAAAAAGTCTTTTTCAGAGGCACTCTTCCTTCTGGCTCGAATGGCGTACATACCAGCTTCAGTGCACACAGAACGTAGCTCAGCACCGGTGGTGTTTGGGCAGAGACGCGCCAATAGCTCATAGCGAATATCCCGATCCACACTCATGACCTTAGCATGAATCTTGAGGATGTGAGTGCGACCCTCCAAGTCAGGTAAACCGAACTCAACTTTGCGGTCCAATCGACCAGGTCTGAGAAGAGCAGGATCCAATGTATCAGGTCGATTGGTGGCCATTAACACCTTGATATTGCCTCGCGCATCAAAACCATCCAACTCTGTCACGATCTGCAACATTGTACGTTGTACTTCTATATCTGAATTACCATCATCACCAGACGTTCTCGCTCCACCAATAGCATCAACTTCATCAAAGAAAATGATACAAGTCTTCTTGGAACGAGCCATAGAAAAGAGTTCACGAACCATTCGAGCACCTTCACCAACATAACGCTGTACCAATTCGCTACCAATGACACGTATGAAGGTAGCATCGGCTCTATTCGCCACAGCACGAGCAGATAGAGTTTTTCCAGTACCTGGAGGCCCATACAACAAAACACCTTTGGGTGGATCAATACCAAGAGTGGTGAAGCGCTCCGGATAGAGCAAGGGAATCTCTACAACCTCGCGAAGTTGTTCCAATGCTTTTTTGCTGCCACCAACATCGTCATATGTAACATCAGGCTTCTCTTCAACCTCCATGAGAGAGACGGTAGGGTCGATCTTGGGAGGTAAAGGCAGCTGAATAGAATACTTCGTGCGATCTACACCAACTCGCATGCCCTCATCAATATCCGTAGGTGAGACCTTTTCTCCCAAACCCACCACAAACTTGGCCATTTGTCGGATGTTGATAATATATTTGCTTTGATCTTCAGGGGTAGCTCCTGCAATAATTTTCGTACAACGAGCTACCTGTAAAGGTTGCTCTTCTGCCATCATTTGTTTATCTGAGACCAAATCCCATTGTGAAGGAAGAGATAAACCAGTATCACTTTCTTTGATTCCAATCAATTCCTTCACTTTGTCTTGTTGTTTCTTAATATCTTCTTCCACCGCTTTAATTGCGTTCGTATAAGGACCTATACCATAGGTCTTCAACAAGGCAATATCACCTAGATCCATACAGAAACAAGATAAAAAAGCAAACCCAATAATAGCATTAGAAGGGCGATGGAATGACAAGCAAAGAAGGAGGAAAGGGAAGAGCGTACCTTCATCAAGTGACTTGATAGGCTTGTCTTCTTTTTTATCGTCATGATCACTGCGATTCTTTGTTTGGCATTCTCCTGCTGACATTTTCTTGGAATTGAATGATGATTAATAAGAACTTTAAAAGAGGATAGCTTGTTTTCAAAGGGATAATAAATAGAAAAGAAAGAAATGGTCTGTCAAGAGTGAATGTTTTGATCACACGGGGGGATATTATTTCAAGACAAGCAAGCACTTCTTTGATGAGACAGACAGACGGGATGGTCTTCTTCTCAAGACCTCTTTGCTTGCAGCAGCAGAGGCCGGAGAAACAGCTTTTTTGACCTCTGGGTAATAAACGGTCGCTTTATATCGTTAACTTAAGAGGATATGAGTTGCCAGTTGAATGGTGAAAAGTTGTTGATGACTACATGACAAAAAGATGGAGGTTGAGTTATACAGCTCATTAGATCATATTGATGATCGAGAATTAGGATCTGAAGCAGTATTTTTTATTAGTAGTGCTAAACCTGGTAATGGTGTAGAACAATTACGAGATGATTCTTTAGAAAGCTATTGGCAATCAGATGGCAATTCTCCACATTTAATAAATATCCAATTCCTTCGAAAGACATCTCTGACTAAACTATGTTTCTATATTGATCATAGTATTGATGAAAGTTACACACCAAAGAAGATTGTAGTAGGAGCTGGTAGTTGTCTGCATGATGTTGCAGATATTGCTGTGCTTCAGGAACTTTCTGAACCATGTGGGTGGGTTGTAGTAGATTTGGAAAAATGTACACGTGGTAATGTGTCTAATACTGAGAGAAACTATCTCAAAACACATTTTTTGCAAGTGAAAGTGCTATCAATGCATCAAAATGGAAAAGACACTCACATCCGCCAAATCAAAATCTTTGGTGCGAGAGAATCACAGCGTGTGATGGCTGATTTAAGTTATGACCAATTCAAAACAGAGGCTATGATTCAATATGCTGTGTTGCGATAGTGACTGTTTGATGCAGTGAAGGTTTACCGTTTGTAGCATTCTGTTGAGTGTCAAGAATAGTGGTATCGATGTGGACAGCTTATTGTTGTAGGCAACAGCAGCATAGCAACAGTAGTAGAAGTAGTAGTGGCTAGAAGGAATTCCGCCAAGTCTACTGGATGTTGATGGTGAATTGTGTAGTTGGAGATGAAGGGTTGCTTCTCTCTTCCAATTCTCCTTTCTTGTTGTTGTGTCCATTCCACCTGCTCTCTCTTTGTCTTAACTACCTGTAGCTGATTGTTTATGTTTTGATGGAGATCTATGTTGTAATGAGATAAGATAAAAGATGCATTAGTTGCCTTTTGCCTGATCGACTAAGTGTCGAATGAAAAGACTTGTCTCCACCATAAAGTTTATAGAATTATTCAGGTTGTAATGTGGATTGAAAATGCGCTTTAAAGGCGAGATTACTTTCGAAAAGAAATAACTCGCGGGTCTATTTTTTTGCACTTTATAGTTATAAGACCATTTAATAGACTTCAGGGCCAAAGTGATTTGGCTGCTGTGTCGAGACTATGCAGACTTCTCAACATACTGTGCCGTAGAAGTCTGGAAGTGCGAGAGAAGATGGTTGAAGCATCGCAGTGTGGGGGAGCGAGGAGGTGTGGAGCAGTGAAGCGAGGCAGTGCATTCTCACCGGCTTTTCATCACAACACATCACATTACGCAACAGAGTTCTCAGAGACAACCCCACCATAGCCATAACTACCCGGTCGAAACTAAGTCACCTGCTGATTGATCACCATTCTCTCTCGAATAGGGGTTTCTGTTGATTTTCATTATGGCAGAGTCTCTCACTAGTCTCTTAGCTCTGGAAGTACCTCTTTATCTTCTACTCTCAGTTCTTCTTCTCTTAGGTGTGGTTCTTGGTATCTTGGTTCAAACATTTCTTAGCCAGAAATCTTCACCAGTTGTGGATGGTGTTTTGGTGGAGAATACCGAGAAGCCCATCGTTCAAGAGCGAAAGTCATTCGTTAAAATATCAGAACAAGAAAACAGACATTCCTACCGAATTGAAGAGGAAACGATGAAACGATCATCATCTGAATTTACTCGTCGAGGACAACTATGGAGTAGACATGCTTCATGGCATATTCCTGGTGCACCAAGATTATCAAGTCGTAGTAGTCGTTTGTATGGTTCTGTTCAAGGATTGGAATATGTTCGTGCATTATTGAAGAAATTTGATGTTGACCCAATTACAGGATTCTTACCATCTGAAGATCCTTTACAACGTCTTCCATATGCTCGATATCATCTTTGGGAAGATCTTGGCGATGATCTGCCAAAACTTCTTGGTGCTCGATTAGGTCAAGCTAGACATCCTTTAAAACAACTACCTGTGCTTTCGACTGATAAGTTAGTAACTGATGCTGATTTGAGAAGAGCTCATTTATTGTTATCTCTATTTGCACATGCTTATGTATGGGGAGGTAATAATCCAATTGATGTCCTACCTGAAGGTATTGCCAAACCTCTATGGGAAGTATCAGAAAGGTTAGGTATTCCTGCAGTATTAGGTCATACCAGCATAGTTCTTTACAATTGGCGTCGACTAGATGCGAATGGAGATATTTGTATGGAGAATCTATCCACTTTGAATAACTTTTTTGATGGTCGTGACGAGAGTTGGTTTTATTTGATCACCGTGGAGATTGAAGCAAGAGGAGCTGCCTCAATTGTACCAATGATGCTTGCTTTGGATGCTGTTCAACGAATGCAAGAAGAGGAAGCTATTACTGGAGGCAAATCTTCATTCTGGGGTGATGGCAAAGATCATATTACCAGCAGCCCTTCTTTTGTATCCTATTACCATCCAGCGCAAAGATCTCCTGATAATACAAGTGATGATGACGACAGTTTAAGTATCTTTACAAATGAAGCCCTCCTTGGAGAGTTATCACCTGCTCGTGTTTGCATCTATGTGACCGCTCAGTTACAAGCTGTAGCAATAGCTGTTAAGGGCATGTGGGAGTCAATGCTTGCCATGCGAGAGGGTTGCCATCCTGTCATTTTCTTTCATCGAGTTCGTCCTTTCTTAAGTGGATGGAAACATAACCCTTCTATGCCCGACGGCCTTCTCTATGAAGGTGTCTCACCTCAAAGACAGCAATTCTTTGGTGGTTCAGCGGGGCAGAGTTCTTTGTTACCATTTTTGGACATTTCTCTTGGTGTTGCTCATGAGTCACAAAAGTCTCGTGACTTCTTGCTTGCTATGCGCGATTATATGCTTAGACCACATCGAGAATTCTTAGTCTATCTCGAGACAACAAAAGGAATTCGTCCATTTGTCCTGGAGCAATTAGCATGGCTGGACAACTTGCCAGATGGTGTTCTTGAACCTCAACTGCAGCACCGTAAGAGCGTGCTCTTGCAACTTAGAGAGGCATACGATGGTTGCGTTGATTGGCTGAAGAAATTCCGTGATGCTCATATGGCTATTGTTCATGAGTATGTAGTTATCCAACAGCGTGAGCAGAAAGGAGGAAAAGGTTCATTGGAAAATTCAGCTGGAGGAAAAGGCACAGGGGGTACTGAAGTCATGGGCTTCTTGAGACCCATTCGCAACGATGTTGCCAAAAGGTTTTGAACTTTGAACATAATTTACTGTTGATGATACCTTTATAATCTTTTTCATTGGGTTGTATAATGTCAGATTAATTCACCGCGAACAAGATCTTTCTGTACCAGAAGATGATAAAGCGAAGATAGCAGAACGAGAAAGACCCGAAGAGACCAAGTTGACCGCATCTCCTTCGGTCAATCGCAACTTTGTAATCCCTTCCATTGTGAGCTCATCTGCAGCAGATATTTACTATAAAGACCAAGGAAGTAAGAACCTATCCCTGTTTAAACTACTATGAACTTTGATGCTTTACTAATTGCACCAATATTCCCTGTACCTCAGGTTCTGAAGATATTGATATATTCCGAGGTGCGATTCGTGCTTGATCCAGTCCTTTGGCGACAGACTTAGTTTCATGATATTCCATTAACGTTAGTAGTAGTAGTATTCTAATTACTGGAGACTTTTGATGAAGTCCTTCTTGTAACCTACAGCTCCCCTCGGCGATTCCACCAACAATTCTACATTCAAACAATAGCTGAACAGTAGTGTTTTTTTTGGACAGCAGTAAAGAAGGGTGATCCTGCATGGAGGAATAACCATATCAAACAGAGCTACCATCAGATTTTGTTGTTAGAAATGTACAAGAATACAGCTACAGGTAGTTGAGAAGAAGAAAGACAAAGAGAGAGCAGGTGGAATGGAGGACACTGGATACAACAACAAGAAAGGAGAATTGGAAGAGAGAAGCAGCCCTTCATCTCTAACTACACAATTCACCATCAACACCCAGTAGATTTGGCGGAATTCCTTCTAGCCACTACTACTTCTACTACTGTTGCTATGCTGCTGTTGCCTACAACAATAAGCTGTCCACATCGATACCACTATTCTTTGCGTTGTCCAGAATCTGCTGCCATTTCCCTGACGCTGCTTCGCGCTCAGCTTCTTGTTTCCTGACCTTATCGTTGTTCTCTCTCGAGCACTTCTCATAGAGAGCAATATCCATTTCCATATACCTGAAAGAAAAGTCAAAATGAGTGAACTTCTACAGGGTTAACAAAGATGATAGGATCACTTACATCTTCAGAATGCTCTGAGCCAAGCCTTCCACAGCATGATTCCAATGCCCAGCAGCACTCTTGGAAAGAGGTCCAAAGACATATGGCAGCAATACAGCAGCCTTACTCTGAGAGAGTACATTAACACACAGATGCTCAGAATTCCAATAATACAGCGCGCGTTCCGCAACTTGAAAGTGAGCCGATCCCAAGCACGAAGCTAATAGCTTGTAAAGGCTATCTTGTACTTGTAAGAGCTGCTCACCGCGGCAAAGTTCGAGAACTTCTTCCAACTCATTGAGGAAAAGCACCTGCTTGGCTGCATTTGTCCATGGCCAGTAGCGAACTAAGCCATTCACTATAGGAACAATGGTTTCAGGATCCTTTTCGACATATTGGGAAATGCAGTAAGAGAGTTGTGGATGATAAACAGCCACACCACGAGGCTTGTGCAACGGAATAAGCGCGCGCTCCAGGAATTGGATATGCTCTTTCTTGAGAGGAATGGCGAAACCATTTATAATTGATCCTAAAATCTCTAGCAATTCAGCAATACCATTATGCCTTCCAGTTTCATAAATGAAATGAAAGAAAGACTGAGAAATGATCTTTCGAATGGAAGACCGATAGGACATAAACTTCCCATACATGCGATGCAATACAGTCTTCACATAGTCACGTTCACGAGGATCTTCGGCATCAAACAATTCAATCCAACTGCGAATGAAAGCTTGATCAACATAACGCTTGGCAACCTTTCCATTTACTTCTGTACTGACAATAAAGCGCAAGAAAAACTCATAAACCACTTGCAGATGAGGCCACATCACTTCCATCGCTGGCTCATCTTCTTCGGGATCATAATCTTCCGTTGGTGGCGGTAGCGTACGAAGCAAGTTTACACGCACCATTTGCACTATATCTGGCATGAGAGTCTCCGTGAAGATCTTCTGACCAGCAGGTGTATTGACATATTCTGCCAATTCCACTAATGTCTCTCGCTTAAGTTCTTTTCCTCGCACGTCTGAGTCAGGATCCTCGAAATCAAACATCGTGCAGCACAGTTGGAGTTTCTGACGAAAGAGAGCCTATGGTTGGAAAGGCAAGAAGACAATCAGCACCCAGAAATTTGTTGAAAACGGCTACCAGACTTACTTCACGTTTAAGCATAGGGGTTTCTGATAACAAGGGCAACTCCTTCACTACTTGCATCTTGTTATGTCGAGCAAGTGAAGATCGTCTAGAAGTGAAATCAGAAAATAAGTTGTGTCCATATAAATTGAAAGCGAGGTTTGTGAATTATACCTTCTATCATGCCTGCGAGGCAGAGAGATATCGGCACGTGGGGTAGTCTCTATTTTAGGTGAATTAGGACTTCCTGCAGCAGATGGCATCGCCTCACTACCACCAGAGACGGGTTTACCATCAGGATTTTTACCACCCCCAACTTTACTCTGAACTTTGTTCAAAAATCCTTTCATAAGGCCGTTACCATACAATGATCAATAAATAAATCAGAGGAAAAAAAGATGATGAATAGTAATTGATCAGAGGATAGTAAGGAGAAAGAAAGGAGAGAGTGCTTTCAAAGGAAGGAGGAAGAGCAATGTGATCAATCACTCGATCAGTCAGTCAATCAGTTGGGCAGTCTTGGGCGCTGGCCCCACTTTGGCAGTGGCACAACACAAACAAGCACACAAACACACAGCACGAGCAGTCAAACAACAGCCACCCGCAACGACCCCACGCAGAAGAAGAACTGACGGTTTCACCTCTTGACAACGGATAACTCCATCTGCAACAACAATGTTTACGTTTGAAATTACGATCGCCAGTGAAAGTTGTAAACAGCGATTGATACTACTGAAGATGATTACGATGAAGTAACTATAACGATTGTTTGATTGAAATATGTTTTCTTGGATATCTACAAACAATGATTAAAGCAATAAAGAAGTTTACAAACACAATATCACTTTCTAACTGATTAGATATGCTGGGATCAAGAGAGACCGTTACTTGTCCGTAAAATGTTTAATGATCTAACAAGTCAAACTACAATGTTGGCATCTTTTCTCGATAGTAATCAGTATGCAGAAGCTGCTGTCGGATTGCTGGAGCCTCTGCTGTACTGTGGCAACCAACATTCTTACATAAATAAAAGAAATGGTCACCAACATCAATAGCCTCTGTATTAGGCAATTGCTCAATACAAATGAATACAGGCGATGACTTTAATACCAACAAAGGAGAGAAATGGTCATCCACTGGAACCACTTCACCCAAAGGACATGTAGGGTGACCCATTTCATGCAACTTGGCAATTTTATTTACCGTTCTACCACTAGTCTTTCCCAAGAGAGGAATAGTATCGAGTTGATTCAATAGCAAATGCTGCAAGACACCTCTTCTTTCTCGTTGAAAATTCTCCAAATTCAAAGTGCCTTTGAAGAGTGAGATGCCCCAAACTTCATTGGGACTAAATGACAAAGGACCAGTGTAAGTAATGATATTGATGTTACTGTATGAATCCATATTAGCTGTTGTGAATGCCCACATTGGCACATTTGGCTTGAAAGAAGATGGCAAAGGTCGAAGCATTTCAACAGCCTTTCCGGGAAGAAGAATGGCAAAGAATAGAAAAGCCCGAGCGAACATTGCTAGTTGCATCATTGTCAACGAGGAAAGGCTCCGAGATGTTTTAGACAAAGTTGAAGTGATCCATTGTTATCATATTATTAGGAGAGAGGGAAATATTATTCCTGCACGTTGGCAAACCTGTGGTTAATTTTGTTTAATTGTTTGTGGTTGAAGGGCTGTAGTTAATTAATAAATTTATAAAGAAAGTTTCGCCTGAACCACTTCACAACTTGCTAATGCTCACTATGGAGCAACATTCTCATCATGCGGAAGGTAATAATTTGAATATGTTCAATATGCTATCCTTCAAAAAAATGTTCTTAATGAAGACCCAATATAGCCGAAGCGTTAATGAAATGCCAAGGCGCAGCAGTACTTATTGATCGCAAGTCAGGATCAATATGAGGGAAGGGTAGTGTGGGAACATGTGAAGCTCCTTGCCAAGAGCAGCCACAAGGGGCCATTCCGCAGCCTGTATGATCCAAAAGCTCTCTCCTTTGCTTCTCATTTTGCTGTGGACTGACCGAAACGCCCAGTGCCGGACGTTGATCAGAAAAGGGGGTTGGTTTGTATCTCAACTCAGGATACTCTTGCATGTAGTTACGATAGCCTTCATCGCCTCTTTTCACGAAAGTGGCCATGCTCTGATACATTCGACACACTATAGCCATATGAAGCGTTGCTTCGTTTCTTTGCGTTCGGAGATGGAAGCGGCTAATGATAGGAGATGCTTGTCCTGTTTCATTCAATTTAGAGCTAGCCAAACACTCCCCAAGTATTTTTTGCCACTCATGAGGAGACTTTTGAGGTAGAAGATTGTTCTTTTCATGGCGATCATTTCTCATATCAAACAGATGAAAAGGAAGCTCTCTCTCATCCAAAAAGAGCTTGAAGTCATAAAACCACGCCACCGTGCGTCGAGGGCCTTCAAAGTCATTGTGCCAAAGAACCAATCGTTCTCGCTGATTGTGACGCCAATATTGTCTGTCTTCTCTCTTAGCTTTCTTATGAATATCATCAGGCTCATCGTTATGAGACACAGTAGGTACTTCCACGAGGTGGGAATGCCACGAAGGTGCAAGAATGGGCAAGGCGGAATGTCCATCAAGCTGCACATTATTGGGAATTGTCAAACCCGCTGCTTCCACAAAGGTTGGTAACCAATCAGTGCTCACAATAAGGGAAGAAATTTCACTTCCTGATGGAATAACTCCAGGCCATTGGGCGATTGCTGGTACACGAATACCACCTTCATAAACATGTCGTTTGTTGCCTCGGAATGGACCCGCAGATCCCGCAGCATCTTCAGGACCGTTATCAGAAGAAAATACAACTAATGTACGCTCTTCAATTCCCAGATTTTTTAGGAAATCTAGTAACATACCAATTTGTTTGTCCATATCAGATACCATAGTGCGATATTTTGCGAAACGAGTAACTCCACGATCGTATATGCTGTTCCCACCATTCCGACAGAAACGCTGTTTATTGGGTTGAAAGTTACCATTACAAGGTGGAACATCTTGGGGAGACCGAGGACGGACCTGATCAGGATACCAATCATGAAATTCTGGAATTTCCTCCCATGGACCGTGTGGGGCATGAAACCAGACCTGCACATAGAAGGGAACACCCCGTTTCACACTGTCTTCCATGGCACGCATAGCATGTCTTGCCTCGCAATGACTCAGAAATCCCGTGATATTATAATCGTTACCATTAATTGGTTTATCGTCGTGGAGAAGGTGTTGGCAACCTTGGCTATAAAGTGTTGCATCGACTTGGAGGTGATTCTGACGAGGTCCTCCTGGACCATCCAATACCGAGACATAGCTTTGGAATCCTTGTTGGATTGGCCCTGGATGTGGGCAGCGTCTACTTCCTACCGCATTTTCTCCTCCTTTGTCAGGCAAGAGTCGCATATCGTGGTCATCATTGCGCATCCCACCAACATGCCACTTGCCGGAATGGAAAGTGGTATAGTTATTCTCACCAAAGATTGCTGGCATTGTGGGAAGTCGAGGTAGCCAATCATCTCGATTGCTTTTACCCTTGACACCATATTCAAAAACTGCTTTTAATCCCATGCGCCAAGGATACAATCCAGTGAGGATAGAGGCGCGAGTTGGGGTGCAAGTGGCAGCAGCAGTATGGTAGTTTGTAAGCTTGACTCCTCTTTGAGCCATTTTCTCTAGCTGAGGAGTCTTGACACCTGAGCCAATAAAGGGTGACACACTAGTATCACCATAGCCCAAGTCATCCGCCAAAATCAAGAGAAAATTTGGAGCAAAGGGTAACTTGTTTGGCACCTTCTGTTGCCCTTCCGCTCTCGCTAAAACTATCCAAATAGAAATGGAAATCAATCGAATCAAAACATAGATCATCTTGGTAGTTAATGCCACATAGACTAGACTACAAGGATTTGATATTGTTTATTCGGTGGACAACCAATTTCTGCCAGAACAGAGCCTCCAACACATCCAATTTAAAGGAAATACATAACTTGGAAGCAATTGTCTAAGTCCAATGAGTGGCTTCTTGGTGATGTATGATCACGAAGTGATCCCATCCCATTCAGTTTAAACTAAACGAAATAATATCCTATTGATAGGAAGATGTCTTCCTTTCAAGTCAAATCCATCTTAACTAAGCATCTATCTTTTATGGATGATGAAACAATTGATTACTTTGAATCGATGGTCAAAGAAGGTGGCAGCACCTCTGCTGTCTTCCGAGACGCTTTGGCACCTTTCATAGAAAGTTATGATCGTACTTCTACTTTAGAGGAAGCAAATGAATTTTCTGCTAAAGTCGCACAGGAACTTGTTGAACTTGGTGCCTTGAAAGAATCTGAAATGAATGATGGTCCACAGCTTTTGGAGAAAAGTGTTCTTCTCTCTGCTATTGCTGATTCTCATTTATCAGCCGAAGACAAAGCAAATGTTGAGGCCATGTGGGGTCTTGCTGATGCAAGAAAGAGAAGAGTCGAACTGAAAGCTGCACCAGAAGATGGTCTGGGGACTTCTTCTCGTACAGAACGTAAAGCTGCTCGTGAACAAACCAAATGGTTGGAAGAACTTGAAGCTCAATTTGTTGGTGAAGAAGATAATAACAATGTTACCACCATGGTTCTCCCAGATTTCAGTGGCAATAGCAATGAGCGCGATATTCATGTCCATAACTTTAATATGACTTATGGAGGCAATCTTCTCTTGGAAGGAGCAGATTTGAGATTAGTCTATGGAAGAAGATATGGTTTGATTGGTAGAAACGGTATTGGTAAGACTACATTGCTCAAGCACATGGCCAATTTCAGCATCGAAGGCTTTCCACGCCATTTACGTGTGCTTCATGTTAAACAAGAAGTCAAATCTTCAGCCAGTAGCGTGCTTCAAGTTGTCTTAGATGCTGATGTGGAACGATCGGCTCTTTTGGCACGTGAAGTTGAGCTTCAAAGCGAGTTGCAGAATTCTTCTGGTGACAATACTCAGGAAATGCAGAGACTTGTGGATGCTATGACTGATCTTCAGAATCGCATGGCCATCCTTGGAGTGCATGATGCGGAAAGTCGTGCTGCTAGCATTCTTGCAGGTTTGCAATTTTCTCCTGCAATGCAAGCCCTTCCAACAGAAGCGCTTTCTGGTGGTTGGAGAATGCGTGTGGCTTTAGCTGCTGCGCTGTTTATTGAGCCAGACTTACTCATGCTTGATGAGCCCAGTAACCATTTAGATTTAGAAGGAGTGATTTGGTTAGAGCAGTATTTGAAGAGCTATAGCAAGACAGTGTTGTTGGTATCTCACGATCGTGCGTTCTTGAACGCTGTTTGTACCGACATCGTCCACTTCGATAAGCTCAAGCTTACCTACTACCGTGGCAATTATGATAGCTTTTTGGGAACTCGTAAAGAGATGCGAATTGTCCAGCAAAAGCAGCATGAGGCACAAAAAGTTAAATTACAACATATGCAAGACTTTGTGGACAAGTTTCGTTACAATGCCAAGCGTGCTTCTTTGGTGCAATCCCGTATCAAAGCCATTGAGAAGGAGACAGTTGTCGAAGCGGTGGAAGAAGAAGATGAATTCAGATTTCAATTTTATGATGCTGGTCAATTGGGCAGACCGATTATTCAGATTGAAGGTGTGACTTTTGGTTATGATGCTGACCATCGCCAGCCTCTTTTCCGTGAAGTGCATTCCAACATTGATCAAAGCAGTCGTGTTGCCTTGGTTGGACCTAACGGTGCGGGTAAATCTACCTTCTTGAATTTGATTCAAGGAAAGTTGACACCTTGGGAAGGAATTGTGAAGATCAATCCTCAGCTAAAGCTTGGTATCTTCACCCAGCATCACATTGATAGTTTCGATCTCAACATATCGCCTTTGCAAAATCTTATCTTGCGCTTTCCTGATGCTGCACAAGCTGATCTCCGAGCTCACCTGGGCAGATATGAAGTCACAGGTAATGATGCTCTCAAGCCAATGAAGTTTTCGTCTGGTGGTCAGAAGTCCCGCGTGGCCTTTGCTATGCTCACCTTCACGAAACCTCACGTTGTGCTTATGGATGAGCCTACGAACCATTTGGATGGATCCGCTATTGATGCTCTCATCGACGCTCTCAAAAATTTCAATGGAGGTGTGATGATTATCAGTCACGATCAATACTTCATCAACCAAGTTTGTGATGAGCTCTGGTTAATCAAGGATCAACGTGTTACGCGCTATGGTGGTTCATTCAATGACTACAAGAAGTCAGTGCTTGCTAAGGTTGGCTCGTTTGATAGTCGATAGAAGTGAGTTGGGTAGTAATCCGGAATCGATAAGAATAGTTACCTTGGTTCTCAAGTGATTAATGATGTAGATCGACTGCTGTATAATCATGTCGAAAATAGTGCACCGGATCCTCTTCTGCGCTTCTGGAGTTCTGGGTAACAGCAAAGCAAGAAAAAGAAGATCCGACATGGCTTGGACTTCGATCTTCCTCACTGCCTTCTTCATAGCAGCCATTGCTATCTTCCTCCTAGCACTGCTCATTGAATATGATCGTGATGACCTGGATCATATTTCCTACATCATTTCCAAACTGTTGTACATTTATCTTCGCTTCGTTCATCATCGTCCCTATTTTCCCACAGAAGAACCAGGCAATGTTGAAGTATGGAGACAGAGATACAATGCAGCAGGAAAATGCGCATCTTTCTCGTTCACAGGAGAGATTGTGGATGTGAAAATCTCCACTCCCGATGGTTATCAGCTTCCCTTGAAAATCTTCACTCCGCCACCTTCTAATTCTACTCCTTCCGACAGTACTGCACCACAACGTGGCAAGCTACCAGTATTTGTCTGGCTTCATGGAGGAGGGTGGGTCTTCGGAGACGTCGAGGTGGAAAAAGGGTTGGCTTCCAAGATCTGTTCGGCCACGAAGACGATTGTGGTGGCGGTGGACTATCGCTGTGCACCTGAATACGTCTACCCTACAGCGGTGCTGGACACGGAAGCTGCTCTACGGTGGGTGGCGAGCAACATTGATCAGTATGGAGGAGACAGAAAGATGATCTTCGTGGGTGGTGAGAGTGCGGGTGGCAATCTTGCGGCGGCTGTCACTTCTCGAAATTGTGATGACTCTGTTGCATCTCCATCTGATCGGTTGCCTATTGCAGGCGCGGTCTTGGTTTGTCCAACTCTTGCGAGCGATGGGAGTTTCAAGAGCTATTCGGTATATGATGGACGCTCTATTCTCTCTGCTATTCAAATGGAACATTTTAGAGATCTGTATTCTGGAGGCAATGAGAGCAAGCGTCGCGAATATGCCTTTGCACCTATTTTGACACCTGCTGCGATTCTGAAGAAGTATCCTCCTACCATTATGGTGATCTCGAAACACGATGTTCTCTCTGATGAATGTTTGCTCTTTGTTGAGAAGTTGCGTGAACAGAAAGTGGAGGTGGTATCAAAGTATTACTCTACCAGCACACACGGCTTCTTTGGAATGGATATCCTTCCAAATGGTGACGATTCAGTGGTATTTGTTGCCAATGAGTTGCAACGTATTGTTGACAAATTCCGCAAAGAATGATTACTTACCTGGTTGGTTAATTCTTACAAGGTTAATTGTAATCTTCTGTCGAGTTATTGCAATCAGTAATTCGTTTAGAAGTTTGTGTTGAAGTTAACCATAGACGTATATAAAAGATTTGTCGCATTGTTCTCCGTTACGGAGCACATACTGATACATAGTCAGTACCATCCCTCGACAGCATTACATTTCCAAAATTACAGCCACTGGGCATTTAGAAATCGGGTGGGTCACTGGAAATGATCTCCAGTACTGGTGACATTTTCTTTCAACTATCCCTCTTCAGAAGTTTGATCGTGGATAGTATGCTAAGTTCAACTCTTAAGCGTTGCGTTACCTCAAATGGGACAATTTGTTTCTTCCAGGTTTAGAAGTGCATATAGACTTTACCACATCACATTTTATAGAGTGAATCATCATCTTATTTGAAGATGAAGATGATAGGAATCGATAATTCAATGTGAAGCGAATAGATGTCATCCCATTGTTAGTCGTGCCCAGTTCCGACACCGGCAATAAAGCATCAAGTTATCATTATTTCGAACAGAAAGTAACTGAGACAACAATCACTCCCAACTAACAACAAATTAACTTAACCAAGTTCTGCGGCGAAGTTCTGTTGAAGTTGTTAACTTAAACCAGCAGCGAAGTGCAGAAGATACACTAGAAGACAAGAGTGGATTGGATTGTGGGAGAACGAAGATAAAGATGACTTGGACTACCATCTTCCTCACTGCCTTCTTCATAGCAGCCATTGCTATCTTCCTCCTAGCACTGCTCATTGAATATGATCGTGATGACCTGGATCATATTTCCTACATCATTTCCAAACTGTTGTACATTTATCTTCGCTTCGTTCATCATCGTCCCTATTTTCCCACAGAAGAACCAGGCAATGTTGAAGTATGGAGACAGAGATACAATGCAGCAGGAAAATGCGCATCTTTCTCGTTCACAGGAGAGATTGTGGATGTGAAAATCTCCACTCCCGATGGTTATCAGCTTCCCTTGAAAATCTTCACTCCGCCACCTTCTAATTCTACTCCTTCCGACAGTACTGCACCACAACGTGGCAAGCTACCAGTATTTGTCTGGCTTCATGGAGGAGGGTGGGTCTTCGGAGACGTCGAGGTGGAAAAAGGGTTGGCTTCCAAGATCTGTTCGGCCACGAAGACGATTGTGGTGGCGGTGGACTATCGCTGTGCACCTGAATACGTCTACCCTACAGCGGTGCTGGACACGGAAGCTGCTCTACGGTGGGTGGCGAGCAACATTGATCAGTATGGAGGAGACAGAAAGATGATCTTCGTGGGTGGTGAGAGTGCGGGTGGCAATCTTGCGGCGGCTGTCACTTCTCGAAACTGTGATGACTCTATTGCGTCTCCATCTGATCGGTTGCCTATTGCAGGCGCGGTCTTGGTTTATCCAACTCTTGCGAGCGATGGGAGTTTCAAGAGCTATTCGGTATATGATGGACGGGCGCTTCTTTTGTCAAGTCAAATGGAGCATTTGAGAGATCTGTATTCTGGAGGCAATGAGAGCAAGCGTAGCGAATATGCCTTTGCACCTATTTTAACACCTGCTGCGATTCTGAAGAAGTATCCTCCTACCATTATGGTGATCGCGAAATACGATGTTCTCTCTGATGAATGTTTGCTCTTTGTTGAGAAGTTGCGTGAACAGAAAGTGGAGGTGGTACCAAAGTATTACTCTACCAGCACACACGGCTTCTTTGGCGTGGATTTCGTTCCAAATGGTGACGATTCAGTGGTATTTGTTGCCAATGAGTTGCAACGTATTGTTGACAAGTTTCGCAATGATTGACTGTTAAACTAATCGTAATTCACTATTGACCCATTTCAATCAGCAATTCGTTGTATAGCTTCTTTGTTTGCCAAGTCTGGTTAGCTACTCAACCACTATCGTATGCCGTAGCAATTTGTGCATTGCACAGCCATAGACGTCATACACTTCAGTGTGCAAAGTTCTATTGGAGTTCTTGTCCGTTACGGAGCACATACTAATACAATGTTAGTACCGTTCCTCAACAGCATTACACTTCCAATGTTGAAGCTACGGGAAGCTTAGCAAGTTGTCACTTTCGTACACATCTGGTGGGTCACCGGAAATGATCCCCAGTACTGGTAGCATAATGTTCTTGAACCATCCCCTCTTCAGAAGCTGATCACAGATAGTGTTCCCTCCGATGCTAAGTTCAACTCTTGTGCGTTGTGTTACCACAAATGGAGCAATTTCTTTCTTCCAACGGTCGGTTTGCCACCAGTTAACTTAACAAGACACGTCACAAGTTCCGAGCCTGTTCATCACCCAAGAAGGATCACAAAACAACACAAAGCTGGAGGAAGGGGATTGCGATCCAGGAGATAAAGATGACTTGGACTACCATCTTCCTCACTACCTTCTTCATAGCAGCCATTGCTATCTTCCTACTAGCACTACTCATTGAATATGATCGTGATGACCTGGATCATATTTCCTACATCCTTGCCAAACTGTTGCAGATTCATCTCCGCTGCACTCAGAGCTGTCCCTATATTCCCACTGACGAACCAGGCAATGTTGAAGTATGGAGACAGAGAACAAGAAATCGAGCTAAATGTACCTTTTTCTCGTTCACAGGAGGGATTGTGGATGTGAAAATCTCCACTCCCGATGGTTATCAGCTTCCCTTGAAAATCTTCACTCCGCCACCTTCTAATTCTACTCCTTCCGACAGTACTGCACCACAACGTGGCAAGCTACCAGTATTTGTCTGGCTTCATGGAGGAGGGTGGGTCTTCGGAGACGTCGAGGTGGAAAAAGGGTTGGCTTCCAAGATCTGTTCGGCCACGAAGACGATTGTGGTGGCGGTGGACTATCGCTGTGCACCTGAATACGTCTACCCTACAGCGGTGCTGGACACGGAAGCTGCTCTACGGTGGGTGGCGAGCAACATTGATCAGTATGGAGGAGACAGAAAGATGATCTTCGTGGGTGGTGGGAGCGCAGGTGGCAATCTTGCGGCGGCTGTCACTTCTCGAAATTGCGATGACTCTGTTGCATCTCCATCTGATCGGTTGCCTATTGCAGGCGCGGTCTTGATCTTTCCAACTCTTGCGAGCGATGGGAGTTTCAAGAGCTATTCGGTATATGATGGACGCTCTATTCTCTCTGCTGTTCAAATGGAACGTTTTAGACAGTTGTATTCTGGAGGCAATGAGAGCAAGCGTAGCGAATATGCCTTTGCACCTATTTTAACACCTGCTGCGATTCTGAAGAAGTATCCTCCTACCATTATGGTGATCTCGAAACACGATGTTCTCTCTGATGAATGTTTGCTCTTTGTTGAGAAGTTGCGTGAACAGAAAGTGGAGGTGGTATCAAAGTATTACTCTACCAGCACACACGGCTTCTTTGGAATGGATATCCTTCCAAATGGTGACGATTCAGTGGTATTTGTTGCCAATGAGTTGCAACGTATTGTTGACAAATTCCGCAAAGAATGATTTTTAAATTTCTTCACATGCATCTAAACTGTATTGTTTTGACCCGATATCCTTTACATGCATCTAAACTGTATTGTTTTGACCCGATATCCTTCACATGCATCTAAGCTGTATTGTTTTGACCCGATATCCTTCGCATGCATCTAAGCGATATTATTTTGACCCTTTATTATATTTGAAGTATTATGAACTTTGCATTCTTATTTAAAAGAAGAAACTTGAGTAACTTTATGCCTGGTGCACGGTTACCGTTTAATATAATTTTAACTTTTGTTTTTCTACTGCATCAAAGGCGATCCGAAGGAGATTATCAGAGTGGCTACACATTCTTTGGCGTCTTTTCCATTGTGAATTGGTATGATGGAAATTCTATGAAAGATCTCACAACTGTCTGAATGGCATACACTCATTTGCTGTTGCGCGAAAGCTGATTCAATTCTAATACGAGAAATCATCCTCTATACTTCATTTGCGAGCAATGGAACAACTTAGCGATGTTATAACAACACACATTTCTTTCTATTAACTCCATATATTAAAGCCAGTCTATTTAGCCTTAGGAGCAGGAGCTTGGCCTTGACCTTGAGGTGCTCCTTGTTGAGGAGGCTCAGACACGCCACCTAACAGCAAGTAGACCATGAGGCCCAAAACCACATACCACTGCCAGGACCATAAATACTGTTAGCGTTTGTTGGTCAGATTTTAAATAGAGGAGGACTTACATATTTGTAGAGGAAAGGTTGCTGGGTTTGTGATTGCTGTTGGCGTTCTTCATCTGAGGAGAGTCGCACATCTTTGAGATAGATAGGACGGGATCCTTGAATCTGTAGGGGAAGAGCAGGAATGACACTTTCCTCACCAAGCTTGATGCGAGTATGTACAGCAACAGTCTCCTTGATCCTGTTCTCATCACATGGTTGAGGGATAGTCATAGTGGGACTGGAGTAGGACAAGCCATTAACGACTCCGGTGTTCTTGGACAAGAAGACTTGAATATCCTCCTTAAACCCAGACTGCTGGAGCTTACACTAACATGATGAAGACAGTGTTAGTACAGCAAGAAATAGTATCATTAGAGAAGCAGCAGTAGCAAGAGAAGGAGGAGGAGAGGTCTTACCACAGGGATGGAGGCAATAGCACCATCAAGATCTCCATCAGTACTTGTCACTCGAATCATATAGAGGTCTTGACTCCTTATTAAAGCCTTCAATCCTTCCACTTCTTCTTCAACGATGAGGTTTTTATTAGTAAAGAATAATCCAAACTTTCCATCTGATTTAGGAAAAATTTGAACAGAAGTGCGGGGATGAAAACTCTCTCCTTGGTCAAATGAATGTTCAATCAGAAAACTCAAATTCTTCAAAGTGAGAAGGTCAGGAATGACTGCTTGGGATAGAACTTGCCATAGTAATAGAAAGCCAAGAAATACCCTCATAGTAGAAGTCATCATCCTATTTCTTCTTTTGTTCTCAACGCTAACCAACACAACCCCACCAGCTAGAGCCAGCCTAGAGTATGGAATCTAGGTATCTAGGTGTCCAGGAGTTTGCGGCTGGGTTGGGTTGGGTTGGGTTGGGTTTGGGAGGTGAAGTTGACGTGGGAGATTCACAGATGCGTCACAGTCTGCAGCTTTGCGCTGGCGCAAAACCCACAACAGCGTTGTTGTTGTTGCATTACAACAATAAGAAAGAACAGCCCCAGAGATGTGTTCTATTTCTCATCTCCTATTTCTACAAGTATTCATCTCCCTTTGCCTCTTATTTAATGAAGGATTAGTAGTCAAACCGGTATTACAAAGAGTGAGAGTATTCCACTCTATTGTTCCATCCACTTCTTCCACTAGTCTGAGAGATTCTGACAGTAGTAATAATGACGTTTCCAATGTTAGCCCTCAAGTTGCCCGTCTCAATGCTATGGCAGCTAAACTTCGTGCTGAGGCTGCTGAGTTGGAAGCTGAGCAACAGAAGATGTTGGTAGACAATCTCACCAATCTTTTCCGTGCCTTTGACACCAACAAAGATGGTAAAATTAGCTTAGATGAACTTAAACTTGGCTTATCCAAGGCTTTACGAGAAGCAATCAATGAAGAACAAGCTAAGAAGATTCTTCAACAATTTGATACTTCGGGTGATGGAGCTTTGCAACTGGATGAATTCCAAGGAATTGAAACTTTTCGTTCACGTTTTGATAAGATTTTAACTGAAGAAAGAAAGTCAGCTCAAGATGCTCGTAATGCTGCATTAGAAGCCAAAGAAGCAGCTAAAAAGGCTGAGGCAATCTCTGCCTTGATTAACAACAAGCCCCCCACTGTCCCAGACAAACTGTTATCCTTACTGCCTTTCTTATTACCCTTTTTGGATGTCTTACCTTATGGAAAGACTTTCATAATTGATGCAAATCTTGCAGAAAATCCATTAATTGGTGTGGTAGGTTTTCTTTATGCGCTTTATCAAGCCGTACCTTTTGCTGGTCTGATTGCTTTCATCTTATTCAACATCTTCTCTGCCAACCTTCAACTTAATCGCTTAGTGAGATATAATATTCAGGCTGCAATCTTTCTAGATATTGCTTTGATATTACCTGGAATTGTAGGTAGTTTGGTGACAGCCTTGTTGCAATATTTGCAGGCTCCTCTTCCTCCGCTTGTCAACGACATCTGCAGCACTACCACTTTCCTGCTCTTCTCCACTGCTATCCTCTACTCGATAGGTAGCTCTATTGCTGGAAGAGAGCCAGATAAACTGCCTTTCATCACTGAACGCATTAAACAGCGAGTACCAACAACAGAAGAGTTCCAGAAGATGTACGATGACTACCAAGCTGCCATGAAGGAAAAAGAGAAGGAAAAGTTAAAAGACGACCTACGAAAAGGTGAAGATGATGAAAACAAGAAGAAACCATAAGCAAGCCGCAGACTCTACTAGACTTCCACCGCTGGTGGACTGCTGGTCTAGTCTGGTCAATATTGAGTTGTTTTTTAACGAGGTAATGAGAGTCTACACATCTTTTATCCCACATTACTTGAGAAGCTTTATGGTGTTATTTATTTCCACCAAAGCCGCCTATTTTGAATTAAATTGCACAAGTGGTGATAAGCAATGTGTTAGTTGTGATGAAAGTTTGTGGAACAGCTCACCAGAATATCCTCTTGCATCTCCTCAACCTTCGATAAACGTCGTTCAAGCGATTGAATCCGTTCCTCAACTACTGCTGGAAGGTCATGAGAAGAGGCATCATGAATATCTTCACCCAGGGAGTGGCTATCAGAAGGTTGCTGTTGTCTTCGTCGGCTTGCTGCCGCCTTTGCTGCCTCAGCTTGAATCACCTTGGCAACAGCCTCTAGACCACTTCGATAGTCAGGATAAACAAGACTAAGCCCTTGTTGATGCAAGAAGTTCTTCACTTTGGTGTTGTCCACTCGTTTGCTACCCGAGCGACTGCGTGGCTCACCGCCTGGCCGCAGTGGTGGACAGGCTAGCAATCGACTAGCATAAGAAAGTACATCAAAGCGAGTGCTTGGCAGATCATCAGCTACATTATAGACCTCCCCTGGAGTAGCATGATTCATACTAGCATAAAGAATGCGAACAATATCGTCAACATGAACTCGAGAGACAAACGTTACATCATCCACCACAACTTCCGATCCCATTCCCTCCTCCTCTTTTGACTTGAGTAAGCTATCTAATGCACTACGATGAGGGCCATAAATACCCGCTAAGCGAAAGATATGAACTGGTAGACCACTTCGACTATGTAATCCCTTCCAGCGTGCCTCTGCCTCTGCCCTTGCTTTTGTCTTGGCATTGTCCGGGTTGAGAGGATGACTCTCTTCTACCCATGCCCCATGACAATCACCATAAACACCAGTAGAGGATAGATAGCCTATCCATCTTAAGTTACTTGAAAGTGCAGCACGTCGTAGATCATCACCATGAGCATCTAATACAAGGTCTGTACTACGTCCCATAGTTTCGATAGGAGGGATAGTTGATAGTATAAAACTAGCTTCCATAATATCTTCCATTGCCTCTAATTGACCTCTTTTAACCGTGATTTCATCAAAGAGGTAAGTTTGAATACCTTCATTTCGATGTTCTAAGGCTAGGTTAACATTTGTACAAGTGCCTGCTACTTGCCAACCTTGACTTTTCAAAAATCGTGCTAATCGTAATCCAACATAACCTAAACCAAAGATAAAGGCTTTCTTTGTACCAGTTGTCTGATCAGCAGTATTGGCTAAAGAGCAGATAGCTGCGGGGAGAAATCTGCCCTCTTCTCCGATCTGATCACTTGGGATGATGCCTGAAGAGAAGACAGGTGGTCGTCCTATCCTCTCAAAGGATAGCACAAGGTTGAGAAGAAGTGCTAGGTAAAGCAGCAAGAGGGAACAGGCTGTTTGATTCATTAGCAGTTTGATTTCTGGTCATGGAGGGAGTGTGGGGAGATTTGCATGGAGTCAGTCAGTCAGTCGGTCATCTAGAATATGGAGATCTGGAAGCCTGGACTTTGTTGCAGTGGAAAATGAACCAATGTTTATGTTGCACAACAGCTGTGTTAATTGGAAGATATAGTTACGATTTGACCATGTCCATAAAACTCATGATCGATTTGTCTAATTGGCAAACTTTCATTCATCACAACGGACTCAAAGGATCGGATACATATACAGCATCATATACCACATACAACAACAACAACAACAACAACAACAACAACAACGACCGTTACACTACTACACTGTAATACTTATTAAGCTACGCACTAAGCTTTGCTCTGCTTGCAACATAGTATCTTCATGCACTAATATAAATATTCTAACAATAAAACAAGGACATACGTTAACATTTTCAATAAGAAGGATTGCTATTGAATAACATTTGATGCTCAGTAGTTTGAATTGGTTGATACGCCGTAGATGCCATAGAATAAGAGACGGGATAAGAGGGTTGGTGTGATGGATCAGTCATCATATAAACTTTGCCCTCGGGGATGCTACTAGCTTGAGGAGTCGCTTGCACAGGATAACCTGCCATCTCATAAGCACCAGCAGTAGTTGGCACTACTTGAGTGGCCGCCAAAGGGACAGCAGTGGCAGTTTGCCAGACTGGCTTTGCAGCAAACCCATGGCCATAGTTGAATGACATTTGATGCATGAGGGTTGGAGAAGGTCGACTAGTTTTGCAAGAAACACAAAGATCAATACAACATATAGGACAACGATAGAATGGAATGTTTCGATCAACTTGACGATAGGCATGATTACATTTATCACAAATCCATCCTTGATAATATTCTTGATGACCCGTAGCTGTCATTCCATCCGCCGTCATCTCTTGTAAGGTATGATGGAGACATTCACAGGCTTGAGCTTTATTTTGGGCATTCGCACTACGACGACGAATGCCACAGTATTTAACAGCACAGAAGAGGATGATGAAGAGGGGCAGAAAGGTTATAAAAGCCAGAAAGGGGGAAGCATGATCATGACAACTCTGGTATGCTTCCATACTGGTACTATTACCACTGGTTACATTGTGATATTTTGTAGTGCAACTTTGAGAAGAAGAAGAGGAAGAGGAAGAATGATGATGATGTACTCCTCCTCCACCATGTCCACCACCTCCAGCACCACGCAGGATGCGTGCCAACCTTTGTTGATCTACCTGCTTAACTTCTTCCTCCTCCACATTTTTCTCCATGTTCAAATCATTAAAATTGAGCAGAAAGGTCGCATACATGATTTCCCTTCTCATCTCTGTTGAAGGTCTGTTGAATGGAGCGAAATTTTCACTTTCGATTCCAGCATGCGCGGGATAGATACAATAATCGCGTTTTTCTGATATGGAAAAACGGACACTTGACTTGTGTGGAAACTTGTGGCGGCGAAGCAGAACTTTGAGAGCAGAAGACTCCTCGCATCAATCATGGTAAGACATCTCGCATTTATCCCTCATGGAATGTCTTGTTAGTCTCTTTGTTATTTTTACTTATGGATGGTGATGATGATGGGGGGTGTGGTATTAATTCCATTCCATTGTGTGGTTGAGGGCCACCACGGCCACCCATAACCAACCCCTCACACGTCAATCTCCTCTTGGGGAGAATCGCTTCCATATTTGTCTACTTCCGTGATGTATATTTCTACCTTTCTTATTTTTTGAATGTTCCTGGGTGGATGACTAAATTCTTGTGGTTGTGATTGTCTGTTTGCTTTGTCCCCTTAGCCTTCCCAAAAGAGCTTCCGTACCAAGCGCACCCTTGCTGTCAAGCAAAAGCAGAACAAGCCTATCCCTCACTGGATCAGACTTCGAACTGGCAACACCATCAAGTACAACGCCAAGAGAAGACACTGGCGCAGAACCAAGCTTGGCATCTAAGCAACAGCGATGGTCCTCTCTTGTAGCTTCATTCTGCTTTCTTAGTTTGTAAAGTCATGTTTACACTCACAACAATTGTTAAGCTTCTTTTCTTGCTTCTCATCAATTGTGCCCTTGGGCTAAGGGTGCTTTTTCCGGCAGGAATGAGTTAATTTGTCCCTTCGACCTCAGCTGTTCGTCGGCATTCTATGGACTGTTCTGTCTTCTGTGTCTCTATATGCATACGATACAGGGATGCTGCTATAAAGGAAGGTTCTCTGTCGATTGCTACACGTGCCTCATTTTCTTAGTGGTCTCAACTTCTTTGATTACAAAAGGTACATATTAGCTTAAACAACATCTTTTCTACTTCACTTTCGACCATTGCAGCAACACATACACCTGTCTTTAACATGCTAAAATCTCATGGCTGAACTCACTCGCGTCCACCAATCATTTCTGAGAGCCTTTCCAATTCTCCAGCCAACTTTTGCACGAAAACAGAGAGAATCGCGCTACAGCCAGTCAGAGCCAAGCTGGCATTACGAATCGAGTGACATACATACAAGCTGCATACGAAACACCAATTCCAAAGGAGGCACTTGTGATAAATGGCCAAGTTGACATCGAACACCAGTAGTCACGGGAGCTTTTATTCAGGCTTAGTCAACTTACCATAAACAAGATGAAGTCACCTTCAGCACGACAGTTCCTATCATAGTCCAAGTCTTTTTTTTGTACCTTCAATCAAGGCGTTCATTGAGTAACTCCATGCCTCCCAAAGCACAACAAATTCAAATTACCAGCAATGCATCACATCATACTTCTTAGTAGAAGTGCACAAGCAACATATTATACTATTGTGTTATACACATGGTGGTGAATGTGAATGCCCCGGTTTTCGAACAATCTTTTTATTATAAGCACCACGTTTTCTGTGTCGATCATTGAGATTGGGTTTTGGAGGAAAAAATAGGAATGTTTTCCAACAACAACTGCAGATCAACTCTCACCCTTTTGGCTATATGCTATTGGTGATTGGCAGCACTAGCACTAGTATTCTCAACATGGGACATCCCACAAGCGGCACCAGCAGAGAGTCGTTCAACACAAATTTTGTATTTTTCGGCCAAAATTTTCAAGTTCCCTTGTTTTCTTTGGCGCGGGATGGCCACAATCGGATCTCCAACGTTCGTTGTGGTTCTTGTGCACATCAAAAGCTGGAAAAGCTCCTTGCCACCTTCTGGATTTCGATTCCTTTCCTGTTGATTCTTTTCTCTCGTCTTGGTTTTAAAATAGGTACCATATCTTTGGGACCTATTTAAAATAAGATAGATCTCCTGGATCACTCAGAAGAGGTAGATAATTTTATGTTTTGGAGCCAGCAATCGACTTTTCCTTATATTCCTATGGCAGATACTGAGCTCCCTCCAACAACTTTGAATCTAGATAATACTTTACATTCTTCTCTTCAAGCAGAAGAAACTAGGCCACCTTGGGTTGAAAATGGACAAGCACATATTTCCTCGGATGATATTAGTCGTCCTTCCAATTTAAATGATCTAACTCGTCCAAGTTTCTATCGAAAAGATAGATGGTTCAATGAAATGTGTGAAGTACTTTTTAAGCTCTCTCGAAGAAAAGCTACCATTAAATCCGAGGTCTACTATGGTGTGATTCATTATATCTCCTGTCTATATTGTCTTGCTGTCGTTCCTCAACAATTGCTCGCTGCTGGTTATGGATCTAGAAATACGGTGGTCGCTGTTGCCTTGTGCTCGGGTATTGGCAGTATCTGTTGTGGATTATTTGCCAACTTACCCTTTGTCTTAGCCCCTCCCACAGTTGTCTCTATCTTCCTTTCCGTCTTTCTCCAACAGAATTCGGAAGGTCCAAAGGAAGGTAGTCTGGCTGTTCTTATCTCGGGATTTCTTTTACTGTTTTTTGGATGGCGACCTCTTGGGAGATTTACATCTCGTCTTATTCCCATCGCTATTCAAGTGGGTACGGCCGTTGGAATTGGTTTGTTGACAGCACTTGCAGGTTCTACTGAGGTTGATCTCGTCGAACGCGGCACTTACACTGTTCTTAAGATTGGTCCAATTACAGCGGAGGTCTGCATCGCAATTTCAGGTGTTGTCTTGATTGCTATCGCTACAAATTTCCATATCAAAGGATCTTTTTGTTTGGCGGTGATTCTTTGTTCATTGATCTGGTGGATTTATGACAACGATTTCCCGGACGAGATTGCTGCCACACCAAGAGTAGACCTTATTAGTTTCAAAGGAATTGATACATCCAATACGGCTCTACTCACAGTGGATTTGCTTTTCTTGTACATTCTCTACTTGGTAAGTGATGATTACACTACTGATTGTGTGATTATTTGTGTTCTAATACTCTTTAATTATTTATTGTCTCTAGAATGGATTGATGACCTCTCTAAGCAACCTGGCCGTTCTAACAAGAGAGGACAGTACCATTCCTCGTGGTCGCTGGATCTTCATTGTTTGTGGAATATTCACAATTATATCGGGTTTGGTCTCTTCCGTTCCTATTCTGGTCTCTCCGGAGTCTTCAGCTTCTATTAAAGAAGGAGCCAAAACTGGTTTGTCTGCGGTTGTTGCTGGTCTATTGTTCTTGTTGTCACTCTTTTTCAGCCCTCTCTTCGAGAACGTGCCCTCTGCTGGTACGAGCCCTGTTCTGATCATGATTGGCGTGATTCTCTTCCAGAATGTGAGTAGAATAGATTGGCGCAATATTGCCAACGCCGCTCCAGCTTTCGTAGTGCTCTTTTACATCCCTTTTACATACTCCATCATTCAAGGTGAGGGAACTATTTGTGATATTATGTCTTTGAGATGGCATTAGCTTTACCCTGTGGTTGATGTTTTTCTGTTCAGGAGTTATTATTGGATATATCGTCTACTTGAGTATTGCGCTGTGCAATGGTGAATTTTTGTACCAAACCATAGACTTCGTTTCAATCTACCTTCCTGGTATGGAATCTTACATTCTAGATCTTTTCCCAACATTTCGGAAAGATTCTGTCGCTTCGAGTCAATGCGATCACCGGCCCAGCTTTTCGCATCAATCGAGTGTGGAAATTGAGGCAAATGAGGGCTCAAATCTGCAAAAGAAGGGGCGGGATCGTCGTGCTACCAAACTTTACGACGATCGTGAGAGCTTTTCAGGATCTATTGGTCATATTGTTGGAGGAGACATGTCCATGTCGATGGCCAATCAAACTACGTACAACAGTACTGGACGAACTGCCAATACTTTTGCAGATTTCGGCACCACATTTAGAGACACGATAGTTTCTCCAGTTAAAGAAACGAAAAAGGATACAGAGAACGCGAAAAAAGACGTGGAGCAGAGCTGAACGGAATTGTTTTGAAAGATCTTTGAGCAAGCGTGGCTGTTCCGTGGTGTGTTAGATTGTAATTGATTTTCTATTGGCACTTCTTCGTCTGGTCACATTTCTGAATGAAGGTGTTTTCACTTTGTACGAATTTTGGAGAGCTTAATGATGTATGTGTCCTCAAAGCTATCAATATTTCTCTCTTCCGTTATATATTGGCTTTCTTCGCATTCTGATTTAGCTTCACAAAAGGTGAGGCAGAAACCAAGACCATGTGTCGGATGGAGGAAAGTGTTATTAGGAACGACCTCGCCGATTATCCTAAAGCGCTCCAAAAGGTGAAACAATGTCCGATGAGAACTACATAATGCGTTTTCAAAATACACTATCAGCACCAGAGAAAAAGCAAGTACGATGATCACATAGTAGCTAATAGTCACTTACCTGCGATCTTGATAACCAATGAGGCACAGAGCATGGGGATGTAACTCTAGCAACTGTGAGAGAAGTTTAATCAAGGATTCAAAGTCTTCAACATTATAAAAGATATCAGCTCCAAGAATAATATCAATTGGATGACTAGGAAGGATATATCCTTCTCTCCAATCTAATGCTTGTAATTGACAAAGTGAATCAATTCCATTGGCTTTAGCAGAAGTTTGAATTAATGCATAGAGAGGGTCAGCATTGTCTCTGTCAGTGATTAACAAAGACTTAGCTCCGCATAGTCCACTTATCATCGAAGGCAAGGCAGTGCCAGCGCCAATTTCAATGACAGCTTTGTCTCGTACCACTTCCTCACTATGGCAGACTAAATAAGCTGCAAGAAGAGAGGCAGAAGACCATGTAGTAAAGTGGCATCCTTCATTAACTTCTTCATAGATAATAGCTTGAAACTCACGCTCTTGATTAGAAATAGTGAATTGTTTCTTGATTTTCATCGCTAAACTTGGCAACTAAAATGGGGTATTTCAACCCAAATTACAAGTATTTCTTCCCAGTTAATCTGAGTGGATGGTGAGGTGGGAAGAAAAGAAAAGAGGGGATGAGTTTTGCCTTTTGTCAAACCCATTCCTTTTCAACCATGAAGCGTAAAGAGAGTAATAAGCAATCTTATCGACCTAATAAGAAACCAAACAATCGTCCTAGTTGGGTGAAAAACCAACGTGAAGAGCGTCATCCTGGTAGCTATCCCATTGAAGAGCTTAAAGCGTCTGAAGCATACACCCAGCATATCGACCAGGTCAATGGAGTAAAGCGCAAGTATGCTGTCTGTGTTAGTTATCTTGGAACTAAATATCAAGGATTACAAATCAATCCTGGTGCTAAGACTATAGAAGCAGAGTTAGAGCGTGCTTTCTTCTTAGCAGGTGGGATTGTAGAATCAAATTATGGATATATGCAAAAAGTACAATGGACTCGAGCTGCACGTACAGGTAGTACCTTTCTGAGAATGCCTTCTCAATATGACATAAGTTTATGTGATAATAATGGTTGTTTGTGATATAGACCGTGGTGTACATGCTATCACTCAATGCTGTGCCATGAAGCTTTTAATGCCAATGGATGGTCGTGATCTCTTTATTCAACAAGTGAATAACTTTTTACCAGAAGAGATTCGTTTACAAGCAATGACAAAAGTGACGAAAGGCTTTAATGCTAAGCAGCAATGTACTAGAAGAGAATATCACTATCTGCTTCCTTCCTTTGTTCTCATGCCTGTTGCAGAAGCCCATGCCATTCTCTCCGAAGCCTTTGCTCGCCAAGGCCCCATTGTTGGAGCAGGATATGAAGGAGGCTATGTTGATCCCAAATCTGCTAAAACACTCAATCGCGATCATATAGAGAGTGTTAGATCAAGTTTTATCAATTATCGTGTACCAGCGGAACAATTGACATTATTGAGAGAAGCACTTGAACTTTACAAAGGAACACATTTATATCATAATTTTACTACTGGAATGGATGGTACAGAGTCTAATGCTAAACGCTATATCACTGATTTTGTCTGCTCTGATCCTTATGTTGAATCATCGAATGGGATTGAATGGCTGCGATTATCAGTCTTGGGGCAGAGCTTTCTTTTCAATCAGATTAGAAAGATGGTTGCTTTTGCTATTGATATTGCTCGTGGATTAACTACAAAGGATGCACTGTCTTCTGCGTTGGAGCGAAAGAAGATGGATATTCCTCTTGCCCCAGCAATGGGTCTCTATCTTAATGACATTTTCTTCGATGGATACAACTCCAAGCAAAAACGTGAAAATGATCGTGACCAACGGGCTGCTGCTAAGCGAGATGTGCAAGTGGGTGATGAAGAGCCGCCTGCTATTGAGCAATCTGTTGAGAAGGGTCCAGAGGCTGAAGCAAACGATAATGCTAAGGAAGACGTACAAGTAGGTGATGAAGAGCCATCTGTCGTTGAGAAATCTATTGAGCAATCTGTCGAGAACGGCCAAGAAGCTGAAGCAAAGGATAAGGGAACGAAAGAGGCGGAAGAAGAAGGGGACGGAGAGGATGATGCTGTAAGTCTGCAATAGTTATTTTCTGACTGATAACCTTTTGAAATTCTTGGGTGCCTTACTTATAGATTAAAAGAGAGCAGATCGACTGGTATTCAGAAGAAGATGTGAAAGTTCGATTGGATACCTTTCGTGAGACTGTTTTGCATCCCCACATCTATCGCGAGGTACGCTGCTGCTTCATGTTAGCTTTGCTATTTCGATCATATTTTACGTTTTTTTGGCTATTAGGAGGCTTCATCTTTCGGGTTTCTCTACTACTTGGACTACTGCAGAGCTTTTCCTCACCCTTACAAGGTTCTTGCAGAGATACCCGAACCTCAAAAGTCTCACAAGACACGCGATGCTCCAAACGATAGCAATGACGAAAATGACTTAGATGGATAGCAACCAGGCGAACTAACACAAGGAATTTCACGAGTACCAGTACGATGTTTGTATTACTTAGCACTGATTGACCAAACTTCCAAATCATCAATATGAAAAGCCGGTGATCCACCCAACAAGCACATGGCTTCCTGACTTTGAGGTTCCAATCCAAGTCCATAGCTGTTCTCTACCTCGCTAGTGCCACTCTTTAAGTTCCCGTCAATAGTCAAATCCCCATTTCCAATAAACAGACGATCATCTTGTCCATATAGTGCCATGGGTTCTCTCAGAGCATTTTCGGCCGTACTCTGACGAGCGTGATAAGGCACCTTTAAGTTTAGGGTAAGGCTGAAAAGGAAGCACGCTGGGGTTCCTTGCCAACAGCACGAAGGTGACGGTGAGTGACTTAAATAAGCTCCGAAACGAAATTCTCCAGAACGAATGAGCAAAATAACAGGGGTTCGATTCTGACATGAACAAACCTATCAGTATAATCAATATCTACAGTAGAGGCAAAACACTCTTACCCTCATTGTGCTCGAATAAAGTTCCTCAAGCGATCTTGGTTGAAGAAAGGTGGAATAGATCAAATGCAAAGCCGGAGTTCGTGCAAAGAAGGGAAGGCAATAGTAAAGATTCTTGCGCTCTTCTTCATTTTGAGATAGAACTCGACTGCTCTCAAGGAAGCGATGACCAGGATCTTCTATACCTGCATGGACACGAATTTGAAGCTGCCGGAGCTTCCTTGCACTGATGTCTGAAAGATAAAAGTTTCTCAAAGGTAAAATAAATTGCTTGAGATGTTGAATCGACAAATGTATGTCACGTCCTTCATCGCTCACGACTGAAGGTGGCGGGCCAGCCACAGACGCCTTTCTTTCTACAGTCTCCTCTACTTTCGCAAACGGAATTGCATTAGGCCCTCGATGGCTTTGAGGAGAAGACTCGGCTGACAAAAGACTGGTAGGAGAAGGTGGAGCTATTTTGGCATCTCCAGACTTCACTGACTTCGCTTCGGGAGCTTCCCGCACAGACACTGGCTCAATTCCAACCTCACCTGTGTAAATAAGTTTCATCGAGTAAGATGAGCACATCACAATTCTGACATTCAAAGAGGCTAACCTGCAAACCGAGGCTTGATTTCATTGACATCCAAGAGGAATGCTGCACCAACCTGATTATCTTCCAAAGCACCTAAACTATTATTTGTTTCAACAACATTTTCCTTTCGATTGATGGTCGGTGATGGAAGAGAGACCAGCATATCTAATACTGCATGCATCGACAAAAGAGGCTGATGACGGCCTTTCCCGAAAGTAAGATCGCTTAAACTTGGGGGAAGACTGCGAGAATTATCTTTAGACGCTTGAGCCATGGATTGTTCAATGTTGGCTTTCTCTTGATCAAGTACAGAGCGTACAGAAGGAGCTAGATAAGGATGAGTCGATTGCACAGCATTGTTAAAATAATTGTGTTCACCAGCTCTCTTGGTGAAATCACTCACCAGACGAACGTGTTCTTCGGCAGTTAAATCATCCTGAGAAGTATCCTTTTGTTCAGTTGACACAGTCGAAGTTCCATAGAATGGATCAACGTAAACCTTAATATCAGGCCTCGCTTTCAAATCTGGGTGCAAACTGCTCAACGCTTGAAGTTCATATGGCTTCGCACGACTCAAGGCATTGCGTTGAAGAGAGTGCTGCCTCCAAATCTTCAAAAATCGAAGCATTAGCTTTCGTTTAATAGCAGTCGTAGGAGCCTCCGTTATAGCTGATTGAATCCGTTGCACTTCGTTTCCGAGTACTCCATCAAGCCAGTCCACTTGTTCTGTTTGACGGCGCAGTTCAATCTCCATGCTTAAGCACAGCTCCAACTTTTGCCTCACCAGATCTTGTAATCGTTTCTGTGCCTGAGCGGCAGCTTCTTCAATTGCTTCTGATACTTCGGCATAGTTTAGATTGATCGCTCTGACTTTCTCCTCCACAACACCCAGTTGCTTCTGAATCCAAGCAGACTTGGCTGTGGAAGAAGGGTCCAACTTCATTTTTGTAACATCTGTTAAAGCTTGGTTATAGGCTGCTTCAATGGCAACTGCACGCTTGTCAAAGGTGGCAGCAACAGCGGGCGATGCTTCAGCCGGTTGAAGTGTGATTGGGTCAACAAAGAGTACATCTTCACCATCTACATCAGGGAAGCGACTTTGACGAGCTTTTTGTATCTGAAAGCAAACAATGTATTTTGGACAAACTTGGTTCACATCCGAAACAAAGTATTTGTGACTATACCCACTACACACAATTGTTCATATCAGTGGCGGTGCTGTTACAATCAACAAACAGAAGTTGATCGATAATTACTACTCACCTGCTTGAGCGAAAGTCAAAATTGGCAGCTTTTTGATACTCTTGAAGACTAAACTTTCCATCTCGATTGCGATCTAGTGGTTGATCTGGAATATAGAGTGAGTCATATCCTGGTGGAATAGGTGTATTGGTAGGATTTCCATCAAAAACATAAGAACGACCAACTGCTACGTCAAGAAGTAAGTAACATGCTTCTTGATGAAATAAGACTTCTCCAGGTGAAGTAATGACTCCAGCAGGAATCATCAGACCCCCTGGAGAACCTTCTTTGGCATCATCCATTTGAAATCCTGACGTACAGACACTTTCCAGATTATTCACTCCAACACATAAATTTGTATCATACCAACATTGTAAGCGAAGCATCCCACTTGATCTTCTTTCATAACGATATTGAATTTCAGCATTAATTATTTTCCATACTTTTAGCTTCTCTACTAAGCCAATCTTTTGAGTTGCAGCAAGTAGTTGATATTTGACTAGATCATATTCAGCTGATTGGATATCTAACCAATATCCTCCTCGATTAGGAGAGCTGGCTTCTGTCATGATCTACAGAGGAAGATGAAGAACAAGAAGAAGAAGAAGAACAGAAAACTGAAAGATACAAATGAGGAGTGCTTCTGCCTGTCTTTCAGTTTCATGCTGTTCGTTGGGTTTCTCGCATTTTTCGAAAAGCCGAAACTACGAAAAGCTACCAGTTCCGGAGTTCTGGATTTCCGGATTTTGCATGGTTGCATTGGGTTGATGTTGCGACAAGTTCCGCGCAAAACAAGTGGTGGTGGTGAAGAACAGTTTCAGCATACGAATCAGGGCGTGCGATCTCATATCTTTGCACAATTTAAAACAAAAGCTGCAAGCAGCACTGCATTGCAATGATATCCATTATAGCATTATTTTTGCTTTGGGTGAATGTCCCTTCTTATCTCTCGCAAATGGTTAGCATCCCTGTTAATTTTCCCCACTATTTTACGTTCGCTGGTAGAAATGTGCAGCTGGACTGCAAATGGAATGACGCTCCTGTCTGTTGTTCACTCATGGACACAAATCACTCTTCTGTTCACGACTATCCTCGTTCAAAGTCTCGTCCACCCAGACATAGTCACTTCGAGCACTGCAGTGTCCACAAAGAATATGTTCCCAGTCCCTACGAGCTGAAACACATGGCCAAAGCGGAACAGCTGTCAACACTGTCCTTCCCCTACGAGTCAAGAAAAGAGCTAATCAAGTTCATTCTAGATGATGTGGAAGATGCCAATCGATGGCTGGCTCGTGTGAAAGTTCGCATGGCTTACAACGACAAGACCATAGAGCCCACGAAGGACGACTTCCGCTATCTATCCTATTTCAACTACACAGCGACTTGTAAAACTCGCAAGGGTCAACAGCAACACGAAGATGGGGATAATGTAATCCATCACTGGATGGAATTCATCGAACCGATCACTGTCCACGCGCGCCATCCGATCAGTTTCTTCCAGTTCAATAAAGATGCAAAAGAAGCTCTCGCTTCTAACCCTATGCAGCCCGCTTTACCGGCTTTCTTCATTGATACGGACTATGTCTTGCTGAAGGATGGTCATAGTCTAGAGCTCGAAAACTCGCATGTTCACACCAATGCGCTCAATCCAAAACGCTATTTCTTTGATGCTGGAACCAATCTATTCAGCAGTGGCATGGCATGGTTTATTTGTGGCTATCAACAGGTAAGTAATTAATGTCTTAGTTGGTTGATAATGACATTGTTCATGTGTGTGTGTATTTTTTGATGTATTTAGAAAGGAATTGTGTTCGATGAGATATATGGTTGGGAGTATGCAATCATTTATCCCCCTGCTTTCTGGAAGGATGTTCCATCTAAGCTCGCTCCTGCCTATCACTTTTATAACGTTCCTGTGCAAGCAGAGAAGCAAGCACCTCATTCGGTTACTAGATTCATCCAACAGATTGCTCGGAAAGAGGATTTTGTTTCTTTCAAACTAGACATTGACACCCCTTCTGTAGAAGTACCTATCGCCTTGAGGATTTTGAGAGAGAAAGGGTTACTCGATTTGATTGATGAATACTTCTTCGAGCTGCACTTCGATTGTGAATTTTTGTCTCATGATGGAGGAGTATGGGGTGCTCCTCCTCCTCCTGAGATTGATGGACTTCGAATGAATCGATTGGGTGCTCTGAAGTATTTCCAAGAACTGAGAAACGATGGGCTGAGAGCTCATATTTGGTCTTAAGTCAATTGTGATGATTTCAATATTGTTAATCGCTCTTTCATATTACCAATAACGCTAATTCATATTACTAATGGCCTGTCTATGTCCCTATTGATATAGGTTTTTGAGTATTTAAGATATATATATATATATCTTATAATATATCGAAATTGCTATGTTATTTTGTAGACGGAAAACACCTAAACTTTACTGTAAGACAACGTTTCAGATCTCCAGATCTCTAGAGTAGTTCTAGACCAGCTTGGATCCCCAATCAAATCCACGTCAAAATCTAGTTACGGTGTGCATGTGTCCGGTGTGTCTTGCTGTGAGTAGTTGACACAGCAGAGCACGAAAAGAGGAAATCAAAGCAAGACAAGAGCAAGAAGAAGAGAAATCAGATCAATTGGATCCAAACAATCCTTTCTGTGAAAAAAAAGAAAAAAGCTCATCATGAGTTCTAATAATAATTGCACTAGTTGTCGTAAAGGATTCTATTTTGTATCTTTTAAATATACTTGTCCTGGTTGTGGACGTGTCTTTTGTTCAAATTGTCTTAATCAACAAATCCTTTTCTCAGAAGAAGATGTTGCTCCAAAAATAATTGTAAAAGATATTACTAAACCACAACGTTGTTGTCAAGATTGTTATAATCGTATCAGTAGTAAACCTCCACCAACACCTGTAGTGGATATCCTACCTTCACCCATTACTGCCAATATTGATGAACTCTATCAAGTTGGCCGTGTTTTAGGTGAAGGTGGATTTGGAGTCGTAAAAGAAGGAACTAGGATCAAAGATGGTAGTAAAGTAGCGGTGAAAATGGTGTTGAAAGAGAAGGTTCCACCTGAGGAAGAGTCCGCCATCTACAATGAAGTGAAGATTCTCTCACAAGTTGATCATAAGAATATCGTTCATCTTCATGATTTTCTTGTTGAACCTTCTTGTTATTATATTATTATGGAATGTGTGACGGGTGGTGAACTATTTGATCGTATCGTGAAGAAGACTGTATATAATGAGTTAGAAGCACGAGAACTTGTAGTCATTCTGCTTCGAGCTTTGAAATATTGTCATGATCGTCATATTGTTCATCGGTAAGTTAGATACTTTCTTATCTATTCTTCATGCTTACTAACACTTCTGTGTTGGATGGGTTTTAGTGACCTCAAACCTGAGAATTTGTTGATGACCAGTGAGAAGGATGATGCTGATATCAAAATTGTGGACTTTGGATTTGCTACAATTGCTGCAACTCCTAATATTACTGAGGCTGTTGGAACCCCTACTTACATCGCTCCAGAGGTACTGTTGGGAGATCCTTATGGAAAGCCAGTGGATATGTGGGCCTTTGGTGTCATTCTCTACATCCTTCTTGGTGGTTATCCTCCTTTCAATGACCAAGATCAGGCCAAACTGTTCAAGAAAATAACTCGTGGAGCTTATCAGTTCCATATTGAGTATTGGCAGGGTATCAGTGGCGAAGCGAAAGATCTTATTCGTGGTTTGTTGGTGCTGGACCAACGTGAACGTTTTACTGTTGATCAAGCACTTGCACATCCTTGGGTGCGCGCCTCTGAGCAAATGCTACAAGATCATAACCTGGAGTCTAACTTGAAGGAATTGCGCAAGTTCCAGGCTGCCAAGAAGTGGAAGGTTGGTTTCAATGCTGTTCGTGCCGTGAATAAGCTGAAGAAGTTGAAAGATTTCGCTTTTTCGATTGGTGATGTTACCATGGAAATACCTCATACTTTGGAAGCTCGCTTTGAGTTGGGCAAAGTTCTAGGAGAAGGCGGCTATGCCGTAGTGAAGAAAGGTACCAGCAAGATGGACTGCAGCCCAGTTGCTGTAAAGGTGGTCAAGCGAGCATCTATGACTGAATCTCAGGAACAATCGTTGAAAAGAGAAGTTGAAATTCTTACAGCCCTCAATTATCCAAACATTGTTCGAGCTTTGGATTTCTTTGAAGAGAGAGACTATTTCTATGTTATCATGGAACTCATTACTGGTGGTGAGTTATTTGATCGTATTGTGAAGAAGGTCTTCTATGCTGAGAAAGATGCACGTGATCTTGCTTTTACTTTATTGAAAGCGATCAAATATTTGCATGATCAGAATATCGTACATCGAGATCTTAAACCTGAGAATCTTTTACTCACAAGTGATGACAATGACGCTGATATCAAGGTTGTAGACTTTGGGTTTGCAACTAAGACTGACGGTGATTATAGTCTCACTGATCATTGTGGAACTCCTGGTTACATCGCTCCAGAGATCTTACGCAACGAGACGTATGGTCGTCCCGCTGATATGTGGTCCTTTGGTATTATTCTGTACATCCTTTTGGGTGGTTATCCACCTTTTTATGACAAAAATACTCAAGTGTTGTTCCGCAAAATTATGCGTGGGAACTTTGAATTTCACCCAGCGTATTGGGCTGAAGTATCGGATGAGGCTAAGGATCTCATCTCGAGGCTTCTCAATGTCAGACCTGCGGATCGTTATACTGTTGATCAGGCTTTGGCACATCCTTGGTTCGCGGAGGTCAACCGCCCTGTCCTTGGCAAACGTATGCTCACGAAGGGTTTGGGCGAATTGCGCAAGTTTACTGCGAAGCGCAAACTACGCGCTGGTATTAAAGCTATTATGACTATTAATAGAATGATGAAACTTGCGTCTGTGTCTCGTTCGAATCGGTCCGAGAGCGGATATCTGGATGTCCAACCTGAGGATATTGAAATTACTTTGTCCGAAGACAACAATGCTAATGTTGCTCAAACATGAAGGCTTGTATCATCCATAACGTATAACGGTTGATGACTATTTACATTAGGAAAACTAATGTGGCAAAATTATTTAGCTCTTCGCTTATCTTTCTTTTTCTCATCAATGATGGTGCCCAGCAGACTACGATCAATATCTGTGCGCACGTCACTGTCTTGCACTCTTACCGCCTTGACCGCCACGCCTCCTTCAGCTTTCGTTGTCTTGATATGAAGGGGATACTCCTTACCTTTGATCTCAATATAGATGGTTGAGCCTGCAGTCAAACTTGAATACTTGTTGATTTCATGCTCTAAGAGGGACTTGGGGTCAGGATGTTCTTTGATGAGGTCATCCCAACTGAGGGACAAGGGCTGGAAGACCACCAAATCAGCCAGCTTAATTCTGACAAAGCTAATATCAACCAAATCACTTGGCTTCAATCCAAGGTCATTCATGAGCCAGCGAGGTAAGAAGATGTAGTTCTCAGGGGCACGGAAGTCCAAGGGACTAACATAGGCCTTGTCTAGTCTGCCTTGGCGGAAATAGGGAGCTACCACTTCATGATCTACTTTCACTTCACCATCCTCCACCTTGGTCTCTTGTGTTGTAGAAGAGGTTGGAGTAGGTGGTGCATACTCACTCACAGCCTCGTGACCACCACTATGGTGACCACCACGTGCTACAGGTTTGATCTCAAACAACCAGGGCACTTCATATCTCTTCTCAAAGATCAACTTGCCAATAGAACTAGGTAAAGAACATTTGTCACCATATTGAATCTTTCCATACATGGCATCTACTTGATTAGTCTTGAAAGCATCAGTTAATGGCATGACAATCAGACGTCGTACAAGATGATTATCAAAACGATGCACAGAATTCACATCTTCCACTTCTTGCTCATAGAGACTTTGTCGAATAGCTTGTTTCCAAGCTTTGAGTAGAGGATTACCATGAGCTACAAATAGCCATGAAATCAAGAAGAAACCAATGCAATTCATTGCTACTATCATGGCTTCTATTTCCCTCTGCTCTGCCATCATCTCCAAGCCGTTCTCTATTTAAGTTAATATCAGCGTTTATTATTATGTATTATAATAAACGTGTTGTTTAACTTAAATAGGATTGGTGGAGTGAGGGTGGAGTCAATTTTAAATAGCGAAGCAAACAAATGACCGAAGCGGCGCCATTGATCAATGAATTGCCAGAGGAAGAGGTAGGTCCCACTCTCCTTATTTTCCCCCTTGCTGTTAGTTATTTTCAAAGTCATTGTTCTTAGGACGCAGAAGAAGCGATCCAATTACAAGTGCAGAATATTGTGGCCACGGTCAACCTCGACACTGAGCTAGATCTGGTGAGTATATCCCCCTCCCCTCCTCTTGACCGTGACTATTCCTGGACTCTCTCTGATCTCTCTGTGTGTGTTCCTAGCAACGTATCGCTGAGACAGCTCGCAATGCAGAATACAATCCACAACGCTTCCAGGCGGTCATTTTAAGAATTCGTGAACCACGAACAACTGCTTTAATCTTCAAGTCAGGAAAGGTAACTATTTCACCTCATCACCTCACCTATTTTTTTAATATTTTATTTATATTATTGTTTATATTTTTTTATTATTTTCGTCATTTAATTGATGTTATTCATTGTCATAATAAAGATGATCGTGACGGGTGCCAAAAGTCAAAAGGAGAGTTCCGATGCTGCTAAGAAATATGTAGCTATTATACAGAAAGTGGGATTTCCCGCGCGCTATAAGAACTTCTCCATCCAGAACATGACTGCCACATGTGATGTTGGCTTCCCCATCCGTCTTGAAGGCTTTCTCTATGCCAATGCGAATCATGCCACCTATGAACCAGAGCTCTTCCCTGGTCTCGTTTATCGTATGGCTGTGCCTAAAGTAGTCTTACTCATCTTTGTCTCAGGTAAAGTAGTGATTACTGGTGCCAAGAATGAGGATGATCTCTCAGAGGCGATTGAACAGATTTATGATAAATTACTAGAATTTCGTAAGAAGAATATTGTGGTTACTGCCAAGAAGGCATAAAGAAACCTGTACATACAGTACATAGTCTACAACACTACAGTACTACTACCTTGTAAATAATATAGTCTATGAATATCGTCTTATATAAACCTCTGCCTCTTCTAATGAAAGAAGGCAATTGTCACTTAGAAGGCGGGGAGTCTTTATTTGTGCTTTCCTGTTAAAGTGGAGATTGTAATCTCCTTCCTATGCATCATACTACACTATATGTAGTGAAAACTAGAAAATATGGAGTTAGTCTACAACAAAGAAAACAGCATCCTCAAAATTCCAGATCTCTAAACTCACAAAGAGCCAAAATGCCAAAGAGTCTGTCTTTCTGGCTTGGGTTTGGATCTGGCCGTTTCATTCTGTGTCTGTCTGTCTGTGTCTTTGGGTGTCTGTTATTGTTGTTTCTAGACCTTGTTACAAGCAGTGATTAGATTCACAGAGTGTGACTTGACTATGGGGAATCAAGTTGGTAAAGGTGCTAATCGTTTAGCCATAGCAGCTATTTCAAATGTCACTCATCTTGAAAAACGTGAAATTGCTGCATTATTAACAAAATTTAAAGAAATGTCAACACGTGAAGGAACACCGAATATGATTAATCGTACTGACTTTTCTGAAGCATTAAATATCATAGGTATTAATCAAAATGATGCAGATATCTTAGATCGTCTCTTTACCATGTATGATAAGTCAGGTGATGATCAAATTCAATATAAAGATTTTATTGTTGGTATTGCTCCTATGATATCTGGTACACATGTAGAGAAAATTGATTTTGCTTTACGTTTATATGATACAGAAGGTACTTCTTATCTGAAAGCAAAAGAAATGATTAATGTATTAAGCCAAATGAATCGTGTTGCTTCTTATTTTGGTGATGCTGTAATGACAGAAGAACAAGTTGCTAGTGTTATTACAGATATTCAAGAAATGGCAGGAGGTAGTAATGATGGATTAAATGATGCTATTCATTATGTGGAGTATATTAAAATCATTGCAGATCATCCTATTGTCAATACTTTCATCTCAGGGGGTGGAAGTGTACAGTATGGCATGGGGCGTTAGAGAAGAAGGACTGGCTGACTGTGACTGCCTGACTGACTGACTACTACCCAACCTAGCTACCATCATTATCATCACCCTTACCCTCCACTCCCAAGGCCATTTCCTTCTTTTGCTTCTTCTTCTCCCTTCATACACATGGCCTTATGTAAACTGTAATATACTTCTATTTAGACAACAACTAGCTTTAGTTACACCACACATCAGTTCCATAGCTATACAGCTCTGTACACAGGCAGGTCAAGGCAGTCCACTGATCTAGCCTACCAACCATACCGACCCTGTGTTTGAGCTTTAGACTTCACACGCTGACCACGAGCTTCCAGTAACGCGATCTCCGTCTCCGCTGCTTTCAGCGCCAAAGAACTCAACTGATGCTTGCGATTCTGAGCTTTAGTAGGTTGTAGCACGGATTTCAAAGCCCCACCCGCTGTATAGGCCTGCATGATGGAGGCCTCCCGAACCTGTTGATCCACATAAGAGCGAGCATCCCAGTTGTTGAAGGCTCCCACTTCTACCACATTTGCATTAGCTATGGCCGAGGTATCCCCCGCCATAAGCTGCTGTTCTAATTCTCTCTCGCGCTTCCGCTTATTCTTGGCAGCAGGTTCTTCCACTTCTCTGTCTGCCATGGAATGTTGTGGTTCCTGAACATTTGCCTCGGAAGAGCTGGTTGTGAGAGACCGCTGTGGAGGAGGAAGAACAAGATTGAGACTTGGAGTAGGAAAGGAAAACGGATTTGTCAAGGAAGGGATAGGAAGAGCAGGTGCTTCTCTCCCTCCAGCAGCTTTGGTTTGAGTGGGTGGCGAGACTGACTCTGGCTGTGACTGTGTGGACTGTGACTGGATGGGTACAGGAGGAACAAAAGGTAATGAATCAAGAGGAAGTTGCTGAGAATGTTTCGGGGCTGGCAAAGCTCGTAATAGACGATTCGTTGCTTCCTTGGCCTTATTATTGGGTATGACCTCACTGCTCTTGGTCTTCTTCCTCGAGCCTTCCTGCTGCTCCTCCTCCTCATCAGAATCTTCTCCTACACCTCCTTTGAGAAGTGCTTCCTGAATCTCAGGGGGTAGGAAAGAGATATCCAGTCTTTTCTTAGGCTTCTCACCTAACGTTACTTTCCTTGTCCCATGCCCTTCTTCTTTCTTTATTAATGGGATAGTCTTTCTTGGTAATGAAGAGGCAGGAGGTGAGACCTCTTTATCTGAGGTGTTATTATTATCATCTTCATCTGAATCATAGGCTGAAGTCAAGAACTCCATCGTCTCGTCTTTGTCTTCTTCTTCCACACAGCTCAAGACAAAAACGCCTTTCCCCACAAGAAACACATTTCTGCATTGCGGAGGATGGTAATAATAACGGAATGACCTGGCGAAGTCCAAGAGTGGAAGTCGTCTGAACACATCAGAAGTGATTGCTTCTATGAATGAGAATGACAACGTTGGCTATTCTCTTGGCAATAGCATGCATTCTTTTGATTCAGTCCTTATTCAATGTAGAAGCATTTTCTATTTGTAAGACCAGATTCATCAGATCCGTGCGGATTGATGCTTTGCCATCAGTACCAAGCAGTAGTTCCAGTCAGAAGTTCAGTTTGGGGGGTATCGCCTTCTCTTTACTACCACTCTCTCCAGAGAGTATGGGAAGAAGAAAGACATTGATAAAAGAAGTAGTACCAGGTCAGATATGGACCCTGGACCAGATTCAAGGCATCATCAATGTCAATGGTCAGTCCCATGGTCTTTACTACAATCACACACATGACTGACCTGCTTGCTCATTGTTAGTACCTGTGCGAAGCACCATCATTAAACTTTCTCAAGGTGGGCTCTTTGTGCACAATCCTGTTGCACCCACAGCTGAATGTCTGCAAATGGTGCGCACACTGGAGAACCAGCATGGCCCAGTGCGTCATATCGTCCTCTCATCGGTCGCACTAGAGCACAAGGGAACAGCAGGAGCTTTCTCAAGATATTTTCCTAAGGCTGAGATATTTGCTGCACCAGGACAATATTCCTTCCCCATCGACCTACCACTTTCCTTTTTCTTCCCTCTTGGACGGAAGATTCACACCTTGCCTGCTGACTCTTCCTCTTCGACTCCATGGTATCCAGACATCCAACATACTCTTCTTGGCCCTCTCCTTTCTAAAGGAGCGGGAGGATTTACAGATGCCGCCTTTTACCATTCCAGTACGCGAACATTACTCGTGACGGATGCAGTAGTTAAGGTCGAAGATCAACCCCCCGAAATCATTGATGAAGATCCCCGTGCCTTGTTGTATCATGCGAGAGATAGCGTGGATGATTCGATTGATGACACTGAGGAGAATCGCCGCAAGGGATGGAGACGCATGGTGCTCTTCGCGCTCACATTCCAACCATCTGGCATACGCGTGCTCGATCTCAGCGAATCTCTCAAGAAGGCCCGCAATCTACCTGCTGCTGTTCGTCAACTCGGCAGAGGAGCTGTTCCTCTGGACGAAGGGTTATATCCGGTAAGGACAGATTCTAACCTTCTTACGCTGAACAATGTTGTGATCATTCTTAATCCTTACTTGTTAGTGGGACTGGGTGGAGAGCGAATTGCCCAACTTCAGAGCTTTGCAAGGAGGACTTTTAGTAGCTCCCATTCTCCAAAAGCTCATTCTTAATCGAGCTCCCAAGGTGGTTGCAGACTGGGTTGAACGCGTCTGTCAGTGGCCCTTCCAGCGAATTATCCCCTGCCATCTTGCAAATGACATAAAGGCTGGGCCCGATGATTTCCGCGCTGCCTTCGACTTCTTATATGAGCCACCTTCGAGCAACAATATTTTTGGAATATTCGGAAAAGTAAAGCGGCGTGGAGCTCGTCCTCTCGATGCAGATGTCAAGCTGCTGACTGACGCTTCGAAGTCACTCACGGAACAGGACGTGGTCTTTCCTGAGGGCCCTCTGCTGAAGCGATGAGTATAGTCCCATAGTGTATTCATGCATCCCGGGGTTTTAATATGACAACTTCAAGTCGTTTGAGATTGCCTTCTTCGATAGCATAAGATCATGTCTTCATCTGTGCCTGGATGACGACGGGCAGCATCAAGCACTGTAGACGGGATATGAAGTAGCCCTATCAACAATACTCACTATTATATAGCTGTAGCGATAGAATACAACTGATTGAAAAGTATATTTACCACTCGGCTTCGAAGGGTCGAGAAACGTGAAGGTGTCACTGTGTGCATTGTACCCAACCAACAAAATGAAGTGCCCCGAATAAGCATCCCTGTAGGATACATACAAAAAGTTAACTTTTATACTCCTTCCATATAATTTGTGCTCTCACCTTGGACTACCACGACGTAGTGTGATGGAGTCTACTAAGAGAATTATGAGACAATGATGAGAATCATCCAGAAGGGATTGAATCTCTGAGATCTCCGTTGAACTCTAAACAGAAGATCAATCACTGTATTGAGTATGATTTAAGGAAAGGAATAATCAAGAGGCACAGATCTCACTTGACGTATTTCCAGACCAAGCTGCGCAGCTAATCGAAATTGTTGTTCGATACGGTCTTTGTCGTGATTGATGGATGTTGCATACCAAGCAATATCTTCATGATGTGGCTTCACACCTAAGCTTTTCGTTACCATTAGTGTCTCAACATTATGGTCATGAAGGAGGAGGAGAAGATCAATGGTCCATAGTGGAGAACCCAATTGAGCAAGTGGGTGATTGTAAAGGGGGGAGGATTCAATGCCCAACCAATTCAAAATCATCACACAGCAAGCAAGACCACAATCCCAATCATATTTTTGACGACAATGAATCCCAATCAAATCAACTTCTTGTTGTTCCTGTTCCTGTTGCTTTTGTTTCTCTTCATCATGCATGCTACTACTATTATTATTTCCTTCTTTATCTTCTTTTAATCGATTTTTAAATGTCTTGAGAAAAAAACGTTGAATAAGAAGTCGAATATCATTCCAAAAGGCAAGTAAGAATTGTATAATTTCTATAATACCTATCATATTCAATTAGAGAGTCTTACAATATCTCATCTCTGGAATTGTTCCAACCCTGCTCTGCTCGAGCCGCTAAAGAACCCCTCAATGCTGCTCTGATGTATGTCAACCAGAGCCAAGAGCGAAACCTCCACCAGGAAAAACTCGTTTCCACTTCAATTTATTCAGTACAGTGGCTACTTGTACAAGTGCAGAGTAGTACAGGAGGGACTGGAGTGTGTAAAGTTCTGTTCCCTACTCAAGACAGATTTTCTCAAATAGAGACAACTCGGACACAATGCTGTTAAAAATATGAACCTTATTACTAGTGAACTTAACGCTCCGTGGCTTTCCATTTTCATGGTCTTATTGACTCTTACTAATGGACTTCAGAAGGGAAATAAACTTCATCATTTACTTCATTAGCCAATTAATCCATCTCTCTTGTAAATTGCTCAATGCACTAGACTTTAGACATCGAGACTTCTTTGAACGCAAACATATGATTATGCAGAAGTACGCCGCCGATGTGAGCTTGTATAAAGCAGCTGCAATGCGATTTGACATTGATCCGCAAAGTCGTCCAGAGCAGTCATGCTGGCATCATTATCGAAGGTTTCATCCTCAGCTCGATCAGCATAGATAACTTTGAAAGACGTCTCCACAATAGCTTCTCCATCCTCGGCAATACAATCAATGACATCCGCCACAAGGTCGTCCTTTTCTTCTTTGGTCAATCTTCCAGTCTTATTTAAATATCTAAGCGCTTGGATGGTCTGCTTACTAACCGAAGTCTTAGGGTCCACGACACTGATCCCGTTGGTGCGCTTGCCCTGTTGTAACAATCCTTGTAGACTCTCCAATGCTTCTCTAATCGAAGGCTTAGATCCATCTGCTCTCGTTTTTAAACTGTTCAAGTCATCAATGGCAAGAACTTTTTCCCACTCTCCATTTTTGTTCTTCTTGTTCATCACACTGGAGACTGGGACGCCAGCCTTGTCCAAAATCGATTTGATGTCTTGCCAGCTGGACTTGCCTTTAATATCTATTCATGTCAACACATAATTAATTAGACCAAATAAATTTTACCGCTCCAGTTGAGATAAGCACAAGTTCAAGCAATACCGATTCCTACCTGCAGTTGATACTGAAGACTTCTTTCCACTCGTGTTTCGGCCAACAGAGGAGGCAACAGTGTTACGTAAACGCGAACCAACCTTCACATGATTCCCCGTAAACGCGCTCGTCGAGAAGGGTGCACAATTCCGCATTAAAATTCGCCATTGTTTGTTCGCATATCTCAATGTAGTGATGGCTACGACTTTCTTGTGTGAAGATGTCTGCGAAATGACAACAAATTCGTCTGGTAACTCCCACCATGAAAAGAATCAGTAGAGTACGTTACCTTTGTAGAAGTTGCAGCAGGTTTACTCTTGCGAGATCGATTTGCAGGGTTGGGACCAACAGTTTCAATGGAATAGACCACAGCGACGTTGCCTACCACTTTAACCGAGATGATCCTGGCATCCACTTTACCTAATGGCTTCGATTCTCTCATAACCTTGTGCAGCAGCTTCTCTATCTCATAATGCCCTCTCTAAAAACGCATCATGTGATAAGGAAATCATCATCTTTCAGCTTGAGAAAGAGACGACGAACATGCTGGAGTCGAAAAACTCACCGCTTTGCCAAATCCTGGAAAACTTATTTCAGTCTCATCATCGGGAAGAATTAACATACGTAGTTCATCTAACCCTTTACGATTAAACGCTGAATAATAAGCCTTCACGACAGAAGTCACTTCTTCTTCATCTACTGATCGAAAACCTTTCGCCAATGAGGACCAAACCGCTCCATCAACACTCTTCTTTTGACTTGCTGGATTAATTGAAGACCCACGTTTATCCAATAGAACAAGTAGATTCTGCTTAATATAGTCTTCAATGCTATAACGAAAAAGGTTCTTGTCGGCATTTCGACGATAGATTGCCCATCGCTGCCATCTCTTCCCTGTCATTCAGTAAGAACGGAAAGCATTGTTGAGTACAAGAAACTAAGTCAATTGCAAAATCATGTGTGCAGAAATTACTTACTCTCTCCATCAGAGAGTCTGCGCTTCCAGGCCATGTGTCGAGAGAAGGCAGTGGCTGCAGGTCCCACTTCTGTAGGCCAAGGCATGTCAAGAAAAAAGGGATCATCTGGTTTGAGTAGTGAGTAATCAATATCATTTCTAATGGTAATACTGTGTCTAGAGTTATTGAGAAGAGGAAAGGAAGAAGGTGGTCTAGCTAAGGCCATCTCATAGAAGTCATCATCTAAAGTCATCCCCAATAATTGATAACCAACAGAATGTGGACTTCTTATCTTTGTTTCCATTTTGCTCATAAAGCAATAGGAGGAAGATAAAAATGTTATCAAGAGAGCAATAACACTGGAAAAGAACATCATGATAATTGTCAATGTGCTAATAGCTTGCAACCTCTTCTTTGCAATTGCTTGTGACGAGAAGACAGAAGACAGGCAGGCCAAAGCAAAGCATGCTGGTGGCAGCAAAAGCACCTCCAGAAACAGTTTAACAAACGCACTCAAGATGGCTCGAACACATGCAAGATAGATACGATAATCATGACTCATGAAAAGTGAAGAGGATGAGTGAATGAGATTATCAACAACGACAACAATCTAATGGTAAAGAAGAATTGAACAGTAACTAGACAAAGGAGTAGATCTGCTCCACTGTACAACTAGACTGGTGTTCAGGTGCATCACATTTGGGACATTTAACACGCGCACAACAATAATAGTTACTTGTCCATCCCATCAGTCAAGAAGAGGAAGAAGCATTTGTGTTTCTTGAATCAAAGAATTTTATTTATTATTTAAGGGTTAGCGTTGTTTAGAAGATGCTTCCTCTTTCCTTGTTGAAAGCTGCCATTGATCATCCTATGTTGATTGAGTTGAAAAATGGCGACACTTATAATGGCCGCCTGGTCAGCTGCAATGTCTACATGAATATCTGCTTGAAAGATGTTATTTGTACTTCTAAGGTAAGATTTTCTCTGTCCACCTCTGCTCGATTTGTGACCGTCGTGGATATGAGTAGGATGGAGAGCGCTTTTGGAAGCTGCCAGAGTGTTACATTCGAGGCAATAGCATCAAGTACCTTAGAATCCCAGATGATATTATTGATACCGTAGCTGAGGAAGAACAAACAAGCCGTAAGTTGGCTTTGTGAAATCGTCTCCTTTGATGCGTCTAATTGGTTCGATTTGAATAGGGCAACTGTTCAAAGCTTCTCGCGCTGTTCATGGAGGCCGTGGAGGAAGACTGGGTGGTCGCAATGAGGGTGGGCGTGGAGAAGGTGGGCGAGGAGAGGGTCGCGGAGGTGGTGGACGCGGTCGAGGAGGTGGAGACGGTAGAGGTAGAGGAGAAGGTAGAGGTAGAGGAGACGGTAGGGGTGGAAGAGGAGGACGATTCGAAGATCGTGGTGGCAGAGGCGGTGGATATCGAGGAGGGGGAGGAGGAAGGGGTGGTGGCGGTCGAGTGTAATGTCCTAACTTTACGTCTAAGAACTTGCTGTGTCTGTGATTTGACTGATCTCCTTGGTGATATGGTAATAGCAAATAGCGAAGCCTTGAATTAGCAAAACTTCTTGGGCTGAATCAGCACAATCAAAATCCAGATGACGATTGATATTAACTCCATTCTTAGGAACAGAAGATGCGGTTGGAACTTCTGCTTCTTGTGGCATGGAACTAATCTTTTCGATAAGTCTGATAGATCGCATACTTGCTAGACATGGCCGCAACCATCTCTCCCGTCAGGCAACTCTTTAAACAGGCTGGGTTTACCAGAGAAAAAGAGCTATCCACCAGGACTGGATTTGCAGTTGTTAGCAGCAATCAATTGAAGCCATTAGAGAGCTTCTCTTGCATGGTCTTGATAAACTTATTTCTGTTACTTTGAGAAGCTTTGCTTTTGCTTGCTGGTTCAGATAATACAACCCGCATGTTTCTGCTAACAATAGACATGAGAACATAAACACATAGGTTATCTTGGAAGGAGACAAGTGAAGTTGTAGTTGCATCTTCTATGAGTTGACTACCTCTATATGAGAAGAGCTACAAGTGGTAGTGCAGAGTTAGCTTCCGTACTTTCGGATACCGGAAAAGCAGCTTTTGACGGTAAAAACGTGACTTCCGGAAAGTGGCTTTTCATCAAAAGTTGTTTCTTGTTGCTCTGCCTCTGCTTGCCCTTGCAATCTTTCTTGGCTGCGTCCAATCAACCTCTTAGTGAGATCATTTACTTCTATTACTGCATCGGCTGATCTCTTTTGATCTCTATTCTAGTGATAAGATTCACCTACTCATGATATCTTGGCAACTTCTTGCAACTATAGTATGCATTATTCTTTTCCTTGTTGATGGTGGTCATAATATTCTATCCTCCACTTTCCAACAATGGAAGACTGATATGATGGAAGAGATACGATATCGTAAATCTTCATTAGAACAATATCGTGATCAAATAACAAGTCGTATTCATCAATCTGTACTTTCTTTTCATACTATGCAACATCTTGGCTGGGAGAAAACTCAACATGAATTAGACAATTACATTCAACGAGTTAATCAAACCTATGTTGAAGTACTTCAATTACTGAAAAAGCAAAAAGATTCATTTACTGAAGAGTTGAACTTCAACTATGTTCGACCATTTCAAATTGACCAATCCCTTGAAGATTTCCAACGGTTCTATAACGAAAGTCTTTTTCAGTCCTTGGCTAGTAAGCTCCTGCCATCAGATCATATCCCACCTCGTCTGTATGAATTTGGACCATTAGGAATCCAATTAGAACTATTAAATAAGAAATTAGCAACAAGTTGGGAAGGGTTAGTTCAACAATCTCAAAGTAGTCGAGGAGATGCAGAACGAGCGGTCATAGCAACACTGCGTGATTTACAAAAATTGCAAGATGACTTGCAAAATAAAGCTAATAAACTTGAAGCTACCACACGTGAGCTTTTCCCACAAACATTAAGTAAAGAAGATTTACGGAAATCTCGTGAAGCCATTGAAAAACAAATGAAGAAATTAGAACGAGAAGGAAGTCTATGGATTGATGATCGATTTCAAGCACTAAACGCTACTATAAAGAACTTACAGGATAAGGTACACATGAGTGAATCTCTTTTTGATGAGATTGTTGGTAAGCGTCGAGCTAGTCTGCATTATGCTATTATGAATGATATTACCTTGAAGAAAGTGCTCACCATGATGGATGCTAATGATGCTGGTAAGTCCATTACATTGCTCAGCTATTTGCTTAGTATCTTCTGATCGGAGTACTTATACACGAATCTTGCTGTTGTTGTTGTCATTAGGCTGGAAACTAATCAAATCAGAAGATGGCTATGAGGTATATCGTAAATTCATGGGTGCTGGATTAGGCTCGCAATTTGCCTGTGTGAAGGCTTATGGTGTCATTCGTGCTCCACCGAAGAAAGTATTGGAGCTATTTGAAGATAACACTCGTGTGAGGGAGTACAACACACTCTTCGAGAAGGGAAGGTATGAATGTCCTTTCTTGAACCAGTGTTTACAAGATGGCTTAATGCAGAGTCTTTGTGTATAGAGACATCGAAGTGGTGGGCGAGAATACAAAAGTGGTGTGGGCTGCATCATCTCCCATTTTCCCTTTCAAGCCAAGAGACTTCTGCACTGTTGTTCATATTCGTCAGTTGAAGGATGGGACTTTTGTCGTGCTCAATCGTGCCACAAAGCATCCGGATGTGCCAGTGCTACCCAACTACGTGCGTGGTTCTATTGTCTTGGGTGCTAATATCATACAGCCTATTCCAGGGAAGTCCAATATGTGCCGCTTGACTATGATCACTCAGGTCGATCCAGGTGGATTTGCTCCTCCTATGATCATCAATCATGTAAGAAATCTATATTTTTGTTATAATTAATGTCTAACACCAAATTGATTGTATGTGATAACAGTTATGCTCGTTGGGTCCGATAGGATTCTTGCGAAATATCCAATCAGCAGTTTTATCCAAGCCATCGAAGAAGGTGCTGGAGGTGAGCAAAACTTAGTGCTTTTTTATAGCGTAGGCTTACACGATCTCACTCATGTCGATATGATATTGCCCCTAATAGGAGAAGAGAAGACTAAAAGAAGCTCAGCAGAAATCGAAAACAGTTCAGCAACGCCGATAGGGTGTTAATAATTAGTACATAGCGAGAAGTGGGCATATTCTATTCACAATTTTGGAGTTAGTTAGGATTGTTGTAGTTGCTGGAGCTGAAGATTTATTTGAAAGTCCTCTGTCCGAGGAATGTTAGGCTAACTGATCCTGCGACGATGGATTCGCCAATGTCGACCTGACCTCCAAGATGGAAGAGATCTGCATCTGCCAGCTCTTTCACTTTAAAAGTGACCTTGCCATTCTTCAGTATCAAGTGGTGATGGTCGTACATGTGTTCGAATCGGAAGCGTAAGCGTTGGCCAGGTATGCCTGCACCTCCGAAGACTTTCTCTCGATGTGCCGCAGGACCAGTAACGAGGCTGTCATGGACATCTGTTTCCACAGGCAAGAGTTAGTTTTGATTACTTCGTAGAGTCAATTTGGCTACAGTTAAGTTTATTTACCCATTTTGAATGTGAGGTAGGGATATTGTGGTTCTTGGTATAGTCCCCCTACAACCAACCCATTCATTGAATATTAGTACCAAACCACAACAAACAAAGACATGATACAACAACAAGTCATTCCCATTCGATAACAAAGCAAAGACAAAAGTTTATCCAAGACTTACAAACCCATAATCCATCTTTTCTTCCTTCTTCATCCTCTATCAATCTCCATTGTCCACTGTAGCCATCATCATCATGTTTGCGAAAGAAGTGATTGAAGTCCTGCTCTACCAAAACGTTACCTTGTGGAGGCTCGTAACCTTCACTCTCCACAAAGCGAATATGAGCACTACAACTCATTGTCTTACAATTAGGTCTTTCTAAATGCAAGTCTAGTCGCCAGAGGCTATTGGACAGAGTGAAAGGAGAAGATGAAGCAAGATCAATCTTTCCCCCGCCACTTAGAGCTGTGTTTGACGATAGGTGACCATTCCAATGACCAAGAAACGATTTAATGAGGTAGCTGTGAGTCAGCCAAGGTACAAGGAAGAAGCAAGATACTAGAAGGCAAAGCATTGCCACTGAAATGCAGCCAAAACCATTTCGTCTTCAACCACTTCCCAACTCAAACTAGCAATCTGGAAATCTGAAACGTTAAAGCAATTCACTAATAATAATTGAGTAATTGTGCAACTTATCTCTCATAACTAATTAGCAATGCAAATCTGTGTTTTGTGTTGCGAACCTCCAATAAATATATAAATATATACAAGATGGGAAACAAGTCTGGCATCAGTAGTGGAACCGCGTGCAATAAGAAAAGAGTAATATCCATATTTTATTAATGGTATCAATTACAAATTATCAATTATTATAATCATAGCAATGAAGAGATTCTATCTTAATATAGAGCCTTGCTAGTTAATCTTCCACAAACAAAGAATTGCTTCTGTGTGGCAACAAAACACACACACATACTGTAATATCGGAATACTATCGTCCTTTATCAGACGTCGGGTAATAGAACATAAAATAGAGTACTAGATATCGATACTAATACTAGCACTATATATATCATCCCAGCCTTATTTGGTGGGGCGCTCATCCGGAGGAATAGTCACAGGAATAGGCTGTGGTTCCGGTTCAGAGGTAGCGAAGACTGTTTTCATCAAAAGAATGTAAATCACTCCTGCAACTGCGATAGCTCCAACAACAGAGCCAATCACAATACCAGCGATAGCTCCTCCTGATAACTTAGAGGAGCTGCTGTCGTCATCATCGCTGGGAGTATAAGGAGTGGCAACCATGAATATAGCTGAGAAATCTTCGAAAGAGATCGATCCCCAGCCTGTCACGGGATCCCACCCTTTAGCTGTGTGGAATCCAGTGTCGCAACAAGGCACAGTGCCATCATTATTCATAGAGCAGCAGAAGTTGCTACCAGAGGTAACGTCAGTGAAGGAGGCACCGTACTTGTTGCCTAGACCTTCGAAGTTGTTGATGCCAACACTATACAGTGTAGGATTCAGGAATCCAATGGAACTGAGGTTTTGAGCTTTGCGTGCAGCATTCACGAGAGACACAAAGGCGGCCATAACGGGAGACGAACAAGATGTACCATATAGTCCAACAAAGCTGCCATTGACGACAACTTGGTAGTTTGCACCAAGAAGAGCGATATCTGGGTAGCCTCTGCCAGATCCGTATCCGGGCGCTGGCTTAGTGCTGCTGTTGAGTTGGGAGAAATACTGACTGATGGCTTTCTTTTGCCAATTAGGAACACCATAGTAGTTTGAAAATCCTCCACCTGAAGTAATTACTCCGTTTAGGCTGGCCTGGCATGCTATCTCAGCCTTTCCTTGTTCGGGACCCATAGTGGCGCCGACAGCCGTCACCCATGGACTAGTGGCAGGATAGTCAGGAACATAACCATTGCTACCTTCCTATAATAGCAGCATGATTAGTCACCACAGTCAAATATTCACTGATTGATTGTAGCAATATGATCTACTGTACCTTTCCAGCACAAAGACAAACTTCATTATTCGGATCCTTGTCGATAGCACCATCATCACCAGAAGAAACAGTCACAGTAACTCCCAAGGCAGCCAATATAGCTGCTTCATCATCGAATTGTTTGAGAACACTGTTATCAGTAGATGGCTCGTCAGATCCCCAAGACATGGAATTGGACAGAGACGGATGAGCTTCATCAGCAACGTCTATCAACCATCTGCATTCATAACACTCATTATTTGTAGTCAGAAGGAAAGGAATGCATCGAGGACTTACGCCACGAAGGGATCAGTGGTCGTATTGCCGTTGACCCACCAGTAGATGGAAGAAGTCTTCTGAGCAACACCCATGATGAACTGAATATCGAGATTACCTTCGTAGCAATCAACACTATTGGACAGACAATTGGCGGGCCATGTAGAATGATTACCAATTGATATAGCACTTTGCACGGTTAGGTTGTTCTCTTTCTGGAACTTTTCGAGGTCTGCTGGGGAAAAGTCCTCGTTGTTAGTCTCGAAAACTGACTGATTGATGGAGGCACTGCCAATGTTACTAGAGATCTTGTAATAACTGTTCAAAAACGACACTGTGACACCTCCACTGGCAGCGGCGGTAGATATCTCATCGCCTCTTAAACGTCTCACAGACAACTGGGTCTTGAATTCTCCTGTGGGAGAATGATACTTCTTCTTGATCACAGGTGGAGCTTGTACCGTGTTAAAGATGGTAGCGATGTCTTCATGGAGGTGATCGGGCAGAGAATACTCCAGAGCACGAACAGAGGTCTTCCCCGTGCGACGGTCGTGAAAGTCATGGAACTCAGTTTGTAGTACTTCTTCCCAAGTCGAAATCGGAGCATGAGCCTTGATATAATCTCCTCGACGTGACACCCACGTCACAGACACACCCTCGTGAGACTTCAGCCAAGCTTGGACACGTTGAGAAGCTTCCTCATTCACAACCAAGTCATCCACTTCCGAAACACTCAACCATTGCTGGTACAACGGGTTCCCCGGAGTGGCTCGCTCGATGGCTAAGGCTTTCAAAGATTCCATATTCTTCTTGTTCACGGCCACCACCACTTCGTGCGAAGCATGAGGAACTGCTCGTCCCTTTCGAACATAGGATGTTCTTGTCTTTTGCTTGGCAACAAGAGAGTACTGATGAGCAAAGCACGAATTGGCCATAAGAAGGCCTACAAGCATAAGCAAACGAAGGAAGTTCTGAGGTCGCTTCATTCTATCGTAGCAGTGGTACGGTAGAAGAAGGTTAATTTAGATATGAAGCTGGTTTGCACTGATTTCTGCTGTTGAACTGCGGCGGTTAAACAGATCGCAGAGGTGATTGATGGGCAGTGATCGCCGATTTTGCAAACGAATTTTGGTGCCGGGTGGCAGAATTCAAATTTGCTGAATTACACAAAGATCAATTAAATTCACAATAGAAGAGAACGTAGTCTAAACATTTAAAACAATGTAACATTATTATTATTTTTAGCAAGTTTATCAAATTTGCTTAAGGATGTCATATTATTAGATGTCGGATGATGCGAGTTCTTAGGCATTTTAGGTGTTGTCAAGTGTTTGTAGAGGTGTTTTAGTTTGGCAGACTAATGCTCTGGTCTTGTAGTGATGTGATGGCTATGTGCACTATATTACCTTCACTAGTCTATGCATACAATCAATTCTTCTGTTAAAGAACGTATCGCATTATCACAATGCTATGAACTATCAAGCATCATCCTCGACAAATGGTCATGTAAAACTTTAGTTCGACCACGCTGGGCCCCGATTTGATTGATCATCTTGTTAGCCTCGGTCTTTCCCAATGAGAATAGGGGTCGGGAGAACTACCAGTATAAGCCTCTTTCAGGTTTGAAAGGGATTATCTGACCATTCTGTACTCTACAACTATATTTGAACAGAACGTCAGATCACAAAGAGTTCAAAGTGGAGAAGCATCAAATTGATGTCTGGAAAAGGAGAAATAAAGGAAACTATGTTTGTTTGATAAGCACTTAAATTATAGAGTATATGTATTTCTATCCAACAATAACCTTTTACCATAGTGGCATCGAATTATGACCTTGATTAGTGGACACATTCGGCCGCACATAAGAATATAGGAAGAACTGCATTAATGTCTAAGAGGAACCTCAAAAAACCATTCTAACAACGTACTGGCTTATAACTACTATTCCCTTTCCTCGACTAGTTATTTCGAAGGAATAGTAGTGGGAATAGTTTGCTGTCCAGCCTGAGAGCCAGCGAAAACTGTTTTCATCAAGATCAGGTAAATCACTCCTGCAACTGCGATAGCTCCAACAACAGAGCCAATCACAATACCAGCGATAGCTCCTCCTGATAACTTAGAGGAGCTGCTGTCGTCATCATCGCTGGGAGTATAAGGAGTGGCAACCATGAATATAGCTGAGAAATCTTCGAAAGAGATCGATCCCCAGCCTGTCACGGGATCCCACCCTTTAGCTGTGTGGAATCCAGTGTCGCAACAAGGCACAGTGCCATCATTATTCATAGAGCAGCAGAAGTTGTTACCAGAGGTAATATCATTGAAGGAGGCATCGTACTTGTTGCCTAGACCTTCGAAGTTGTTGATGCCAACACTATACAGTGTAGGATTCAGCAATCCAATGGAACTGAGGTTTTGAGCCTTGCGTGCAGCATTCACAAGAGACACAAAGGCGGCCATAACGGGAGACGAACAAGATGTACCATAAGTGCCTTCAATGGTACCGTTGACGACAACTTGGTAGTTTGCACCAAGAAGAGCGATATCTGGGTAGCCTCTGCCAGAAGAATATCCAGACACTGGCTTAGTGCTGCTATTGAGTTGGGAGAAATACTGACTGATGGCTTTCTTTTGCCAACTAGGAACGCCATAATAAGTCGAAAATCCTCCACCTGAAGTAATTACTCCATTTTGGCTAGCCTGGCATGCGATCTCAGCCTTTCCTTCTTCTGGACCCATAGTGGCGCCGACAGCCGTCACCCATGGACTAGTGGCAGGGAATGATGGTAAATAACCATTGCTACCTTCCTATAATAACAGCATCATCAATCAGAGTTATACAATCAGCCAAATAGAGGGACAGAGTATAGGGCTTCACCTGGCCAGCACAAAGACAAACTTCATTCTCATCCTTGTCCATAGCACCATTATCGCCAGAAGACACAGTCACAGTAACTCCCAAGGCAGCCAATATAGCTGCTTCATCATCGAATTGTTTGAGAACACTGTGATCGGTAGCTGCTTCATCAGCACCCCAAGACATGGAATTGGACAGAGACGGATGGGCCTCATTTGCTACATCCGCAATCCATCTGTTAACAAATTGTTCATTACTTTCACGAAACGCAAAGAAAACCCAAAGCGATAAGGAACTTACGCCACGAAGGAATCAGTGGTCTGATTGTCGCTGACCCACCAGTAGATGGAAGAAGTCATCTGAGCAACACCCATGATGAACTGAATATCGAGATTGCCTTCACCACAATCCGTACCATTCGCTAAACAGTTATAGGTTGAATGGTCACCAATTGATATAGCACTTTGCACGGTAAGGTTGTTCTCTTTCTGGAACTGGGTGAGATCTTTCGGCGAAAAGTACTCATTCGAAGTCTCGAAAACTGACTGATTGATGGAAGCACTACCAATGTTACTAGAGATCTTGTAATAGCTGTTCAAAAACGACACTGTGACACCTCCACTGGCAGCGGCGGTAGATATCTCATCGCCTCTTAAACGTCTCACAGACAACTGGGTCTTGAATTCTCCTGTGGGAGAATGATACTTCTTCTTGATCACAGGTGGAGCTTGTACCGTGTTAAAGATGGTAGCGATGTCTTCATGGAGGTGATCGGGCAGAGAATACTCCAGAGCACGAACAGAGGTCTTCCCCGTGCGACGGTCGTGAAAGTCATGGAACTCAGTTTGTAGTACTTCTTCCCAAGTCGAAATCGGAGCATGAGCCTTGATATAATCTCCTCGACGTGACACCCACGTCACAGACACACCCTCGTGAGACTTCAGCCAAGCTTGGACACGTTGAGAAGCTTCCTCATTCACAACCAAGTCATCCACTTCCGAAACACTCAACCATTGCTGGTACAACGGGTTCCCCGGAGTGGCTCGCTCGATGGCTAAGGCTTTCAAAGATTCCATATTCTTCTTGTTCACGGCCACCACCACTTCGTGCGAAGCATGAGGAACTGCACGTCCCTTTCGAACATAGGATGTTCTTGTCTTTTGCTTGGCAACAAGAGAGTACTGATGAGCAAAGCACGAGTTGGCCATAAGAAGGCCTACAATCATAATCAAACGAAGGAAGTTCTGAGGTCGCTTCATTCTATCGCAGCACAAAAGAAGATGTGAGGTGATGAATAATTGTGGCAAAGGCAGAAGGTCGACGTGAACGGTCAACTCTTCCCTGTTTCAACAGGCGGGGCAGGAAAGTTGCGCACAAAGATTTCGCTGGGGCAACAAAGTTTGGCTCACACACACAAAGCGGGAGACCAAACACTTTAAGTTCACATTCCTGGGGGGTTGGGATATGTTGTGTGCCAGACTATACAAGTACTCCATACCAGACACTATATTATGGAGAAGTTTCACATTATATATTGAAAATTTCTCAAATTTTCTATTTTTATAGATATGGAAGTTTTCTTCATTGTTAAGGTTTAGGCCTACCAGACACAGAAGTGGCAGCCAGGTGCCAAAATATCTTCGCATATTGGCACTGCCAACACTCATCGAAGCAAAGACTGAGGATCATCGAAGCAAAAACTGAGGAGCGGTTGCACCAAACTCAGATGTGTCGGTTTCTGTCAATAGATGCCCACAATAGGTTTGATGCTTCGAATACTATTTCATACTACCATAAGCTGAACTTTAAGTTAATAGTGAAAAGCCACACCATATTTTGTATTGGTACAGAGATTTAAAGTTCAGAACCTTGTTAAAGGCACCAACGTGATTCCGGACGGGCTAAGCTATTCTAACCATGCTGCTGAGTTACTCAAGCCCATAGTCCGCTCCAGTACAAGGAACCTAACATTTAATCATGTCAAGGCTGACTATTTACAAAAGTACAAACTGTGGCGAATAAAAAGAGCCCTATTGATTATCATCCTCACAATCAACAGAAAGTTCTCTCCATGTCTTCTCAGCTGCCAACACAAGAGCTTCGACACGAACAGCTTGTGTGCACATATAAGAAATCATTTCAGGAGCAACACAAGCAGTACCAGCAGAAACAACCATAGCCTCGAGCATTGTAGTTGGTTGAACACTTGTCAATTGGGTAACTGCGGCACCAGCATGAATAGCAGTCACATTAGAACCACGGATAACCTCTGAGACAGTCTCTTCGCTAATTCCCGCTGCAGCAACGACTTCAAGAAGACCTTTACATTTCTTCACAATATCTCCTAGCTTACCATTTTGAGCTGCAAGCAAGGCAGAAGTCTCTTGTCCAGAAGTCAATAGACGATCACAATTAATCAAGAGAATATCATCAATTGCTGCCTGCCAATCTGCACATAAATCAAATGCACGATGGAAAGTTAACATCATTCCTTGAGATAGTTTACGAATAACTCTCATTCGCTCAATATCAACTTTTCCTTGAGTAGTCAACATCCCACACACGATACCATCCGCTCCGGCCACTTTCGCAGCTATTACATCCCTTTGTATTAAATCAAACTCTTCATCAGAATAAATGAAATCACCAGGACGAGGGCGTATCAAAACATGTAATTCAACTTCCGTTCCTCGTACCAGAAAGGCACATTGTTCAATTAACCCGAAGGATGGGGTGGTTCCTCCTTCACTGCGATTACTACAAAGCTCTAAGGAATGAGCACCTCCATGGAAAGCTTGTTTAGCAGAATGATAATCGGAGACACAGATTTCAACATATGGACCATCTGATTTTCGTTTCTTGAATTGATCAAGATAGAAAGAGGATAATGTAGGAGGTGACTCAATCTCAGGATCCTTTGTCCACGGTAGCCAACCTTCATAGATCAACAAATAGGATCCTATTCCTATTACAGCAATGGCCGTGATAGTTCCAGCAAATTTTATTGTTCCATCCATTGTTGGGATGTGATTTCACAACTGTTCACCCAAGAATTACACAATTGTCTTAACAAGCACAAAGGAAATACGTAAATTAATGCGACCTGCGGCAATGTCGACGAAAATGTTTAACAAGTGATTACATGAAAAATTTGCTACGTTAAGAAACAAGTGACCTCAATTATTATCTTGGTGTGAGAATTCAAAATAAAAGAATCTGCGAATAAGCTTATTCAACCATAGTGTAGATAAAGCGGCAAGACCCGACGGAACCAATCCAAGCAATCCTTTTTTAGGATAAAGAACAAAAGGTGCGATCGTCCCTGCAATTATTATTAGGGAACGAAGAGCTCGGAGATTACGTACAGTTTGTTGGCAGACCACGCAGTTCTTAGTGTGCATTTCATAGACGTTAAATAACTGTTCTGGAGGCAACACATCAGGCAGTTTGGCATTGTCTTTCGCCCAAATAGGTCCACCTTGCGCTTTAGTGCTAATCCAATTGCGCAGAGCATTTAGAGAGACATCTTGATTATTAGGCAAGAATTGAGGTGCTAGAAAGGTTCGAGCATTGCTAGTCACATTGACTCCCTCAGGGAAGCGGCCAAAGGCATAGCCGAAGTTACTGGTTACCTTCCGTTCTTGCTTGTGCAAGAATACCATATCCTGCACAATGAAAAGGTTGGAGACAAGATGAGAGAGCCAATGAGGAACTAGTTTTCCCCAAGAATACAGTCCCATATTTCCAACCCATTTAGATTTCTTGCCTGCGATAATCATCGTTGCAAGAATATGTCGACAGTGTCCAGGCATAGTAGGTACACAATATGCTGCAAGCCCCAACTGTCCACCATCTTTACGCACATTGTTGATTTTGTTTAAACAAGGTGGACGAAAGTCCGTCATGGTATGAGAATCAAATCGATTATTGACCGGATTGCAACGAAATTTAAACCCAATATCTTCAGGGTATGCTTCATTGAACTCACCTCCAGCAACAACTGGGATTTCGGTTCTACTAGGTACACGAGTAATATTAAGAGGTTTGGGGTCCAGATAACGACTACCACCTCTTCCATGATGACTGACCACTACATGAGTAGGATCTAACGTATTCTCCATGAAATAGTCCCAACCATAAGGCAGATCACGAATATCATAGATAATTAGAGCAATACGTTTCCTAATTTCAGGATCTTCTAACTCTTCAATTAGGTGGGGTTGTTTAAGACTCGCAGCTAATGCAGCATCACTTCCAGGTCCACCACTCTTCCCCCAACACCAGATCAATCCTTGATCATAGCGTACAGGATGAACTCTTGCACAACTTTTCTCATTCTTACAAAGTTGACGTTCTTTGGCAGGAGAATCAGCTTGAGGCATACGAGTACATTTCCCATCATCATCGAATTCCCAAGCATGATAGGCACATAGTAGCTTTCCATTCTTTTCTACTCTCCCTTCAGAGAGAGGGACTAGACGATGAGGGCAATAGTCTTCAAAGACATTCCATTTATTGCCATCAAACCAAATCACCAAATCCTTACCCAGTAACTTTGCAGGATGAGGTTTCTTCTTATCCAGAAACTTCTCCACAGCAATAGGATACCATTGATTCTCCCAGTCAAACAGTTTTGAGGTGGTTGAAGGTTCAGAAGTGATAGTTGAAGGTTCAGAGTCCACAGCTAAATTAACTCTATGCCAACGAGAAAAGACTGATTGCTTTTCATCTCTTGAAGAATAACGAGAAAGAAATGAGGAGGTAGATGTTGAAAATGTCTTGAAACTCTTTACATAATGTAAAGGGAAGCCTATTAAGATAATAAGAAGGAAGAGACTCACCATGAATATGATATTACAGAATTGTATACTGTGATTACACTTAGTTGATGATTTTGTTGTAGTTGCACTGAGTAATCTTGTGTTGTCAAATGACTGCAAGAGAGAGAGAGGATGAAGTTGAGGCAACAGAGGACGACGTTACGACATGGAATCCACGTGGAATCCACTCTGCAACCTAGTCCAGATAGCTATATCTGGTCATCTAGCCCTTGATTGAGTGACATTGATTGATCTCCTATCAAGATCTTGTGGTTTTCTCTGTATCATTCAGAAGAACATATCACAAGAAAAAAAGAAAAAAAGAAGAAGAAGAAGACATAACGAATCAAAGAGATAAAATATGGATCAAACTTCTGAAACTGAAAAAGAATATCAACGTAATAAATACAATGAGATCATTGAGATTCTCTTATCTGCTGGTTATTTTCGTGCACGTATTCATACTTTAAGTGAATTTGATAAAGTTGTTGGTGGATTATGTTGGTGTATAACATCAAGTGGTGAAAGTGTTGATGTTGATATTCTTTTCCAAGAAAATCTTACTATAGGACAGAAGATCTCCTTATCAGAAGCTATTGTGACTGCTTTAAGAAAGATGGGTTGTCCTGCACCAATTCAACCTCATCAAATACAAGGTGGTGTAGGTGGTGCTGATTATCCAGCTATTCATCAAGTGATTGTCTGGCTTGTGAAGAAATATTTTGAAAGACGAGTTGAACGTGAACAACAATTACGATCTTATTCCGTCTTCCAATTCTCTAAGAATTATCATCTACCCACTGATCCTGACACTTCTTTTCTTTCTCCAACCTTAGCGAAGATTGCTTATCGTCATAAAGCAACACGTCTTTTCAAGCGAAAAACTCTTCGTAAAGAAACAGAAGAGACACGTGTTCGTTCTTGTTTATTGGAGTTTGGTGAAACATTTGCTAAACTAGGTGGTCTAATAGTAGATGAGCAAAGTGTAGCTGTAGGTGGTGGAAGGATCAATGTGAAGGGTTCAGCCTTAGATGGCGTTGCTGACTCTGTTCAAGGTGCTGCTGGTGGTGGTACTATCAACTCGTCTGAAGCTGTGAGAAATGGTGGGGCTGCAGTGGGTAGCGACTCTGCTGTCCCTTCTGGTAGTTCCGCCCCCGTGATCTCGGCTACTAAATCTACAACAGCTCAAGAACTTTCCAAGACCCTGCCAGGCTCTACTCTCTCTACTCCTTCGCCAAATGTTCCAGGTACAGCTCCGAGTGGTGGTGGTAAAATCCCTGTGGGTGCAGTAGGAGGTGCTGCCTTCGATCCTGCCTCCATTCTTGAAGCCAGAAGCAGACTTTCCAAAAGAGAAACTCCCTCCTCTGCTCACACTCATCAACAGCAGTCTACTGTCCAATCATCTGGTAGCAAAAGTGAGGTGGTGGCTGGTAGTGAAAGCGCTCCCATTCTGTTGGACTCCATTGATGTTGTCATGGCTGACTTGACTCGTCTTGATATCAATGAGTTGAGTGGTTTCGAAAAGCAGTTGGCAAGAGCAGCGAAAGAGGCAAAGAAAGATGAGATCTTGTTTGCTGAAAAGGTCTCTCGCGAAGAATCGGAGCTGATGCAGCAGATGCATCAAATTGATGAGGGTACGGTAGCTGCTATCAGCGGGGCACAGATTGGAAATATTGTCGGACTTGGAGCTGACGAGATTTCATCTGCTGCTGCAATGTATGAAGCGGAGCTTCAAGAGGCAAAGAAGGAGCTTGATGAGAGTCTAGCCACTGGAAGACTTGGAGCTGCAGCTACTTTTACTCGACAGATGCAAGGCTTATTGAAGCAGCAAGATGATCTCTCAGTCAAAGAAAAGGACATATTGGCCAAGATAGCCTTGTTGGAAGAGCGAAGCAAAGTTGCAGATGAGGAAAAGGCCTCTGCTTTGGAGTACATCGAGCAACTCAAGTTTCAGTTTAAGAAGTTCTCGGATCTAGAGTCTGCCAGCTTACAGCAGAAGGAGTTAGCCACTATTAAGAATCTCATGGCTTTGAATGAATCTTTGAAAGTGAAAGAAGCTGACTTCAAAAGTCAATGCAAGTCCAAGAGACAGGAGTTCCTTGATAAGATTCGTGCCATTGATGAAGAAGAAGATGAAAATACCCCTGAGATGCAGCAACAGAAGCAAATAGAGGAAATGCACACCAAAGTGCTTGCAAAATTCAACCGTTTACGCCAGTTGTTAGCCGAGGTCAACTTGGAGGTAGCTTCAGCTTCTCGTCAGATCGATGATACCCCCAGTCGCACGGAGCTCATCCAGTATGAGCGACGCTTTGTGGAACTCTATCAACAAGTTGCTTGGAAGCTGGAAGAGACGAGGAAATATTACGATATGTACAATACGTTGGAGAGCACCTTAACCTTCATTCAAAAAGAGGTGGGTGGTGTTTTTGTTGCCATTTTCTCACTGATCTGATTTTATGGTTTATTCTATTTGTGACTTCTCTTTGTCTTGTAGATCAAACTCTTGAACTCAATCAGCGAGAACTTTGCAGAGGCTATGAGATCCGCGCAGTCTAAGACAGAATTCTCCAAGCAGTTTGAAGGAATTGTGAAGGGTGTAGAGGTACTGAATCTATCGCTATTTTTGTTACGCACTTGAATTAATTTTCTTGATATGTATTGCAATTGATTCTTTCTAGGAATCGTTGCGTAGACAAGAGGTCACGTTGAATCAAAAGCAGCAGCGACTTGAAGAATTGAAACAAACCTATCAAAATGTTAGAAATTCCTCCTTTCATCGCCTGAAGTTGCTTTTGTTTAATTTCGTTCCTTCGCATGACAGTATGTGGATGAGCAACGCCGTTACTACAAGGCTGTCAAGGATTTCCAGGACGAATGCAACAAGAATGAATGGCTTCTGGGAAAGTTGGAACAACTCAAGACCCAACACTAGAATGCAAAAACAATTCTCTTCTGAGGATATGCAATATCATAACTTTAAAAGGTTAACAGCTTTTATTATATATGGTTGTATCTCGAGTTGGGTGGAGCAGAGTGCGAGGACAGACAGCATAGAACTCTTCTCTTAATTCTTTCTGGCAACGATATAGTCAGCCAAGGCCCGTAAAGGAGCCGCGCTGTCTCCAAACCTATCCAGGGCAGCCTTGGCTTCATTGATCACCTTCAAAGCTTCTCGTTTACTTCCCTCGAGACCTAGAAGCTTCACATATGTCGTCTTGTTGACATCTTGGTCCTTGCCTGCAGTCTTGCCTAACTCCTCTGATGTGGCAGTGCAATCTAAGATGTCATCAGCAACTAGAAACAAAACGCAATAAAATGAAGGTCAGCAAAAAAAAGAAGCAAAAAGAATTGAAGGTTTTTTTCCTACTTTGGAAGGCAAGTCCGATCTTCTCTGCGTAGATCTCACAGGCTGCGATATCCTCAGCAGAGGCACCGGCCAGCACTGCTCCAGCTGCAACACTCACCTACACCAACATCGAAAACATTCGACTATTAAACACACCTAAATCCCTGAAAAGCATATTTAAGTTATCTCACCTTAAGAAGTGCAGCAGTCTTGTGCATGTGAATCCATTCCAAGTCTTCCAATGTTACCCCTTCCTTGTTTTCACATTCAAGATCCTTCACTTGGCCACCAGCCAAGCCATAAGCGCCGACAGAAGTGCCTAATCTACGAAGCACTTCAACAATTCTTTCCGCAGGAACGCCCTTAGTATGCGTGGCAACGTGTTCGAACGAAGTAGACAAGAGAGCATCACCAGCCAGAATGGCGATATCCTCTCCATAGAGCACATGGTTCGTAGGCTTGCCTCTTCGAAGAGCATCATTATCCATGGCAGGCAGATCATCATGAATTAAACTCATTGTGTGGATCATCTCAAGAGCCACAGCTGTGGGCATGGCAACGTCATCATTACCGCCAAACATTTCGCAGGCGGCCAAACACAAAATTGGGCGAATGCGTTTTCCGCCAGCCAATAGAGAATAACGCATTGACTCAACAATTTTTTCCACATTTTTATTTTTTGCAACTAAGGACTTATCCAAAGCATCTTCGACTGCAACTTTCTTGTCTTCTAGGTACCTATCATTGGAAGAAAATTATAGGAACATTAAAATTTAGTCAACAAGCATCCAATAGCTTCATTTTACCTTGCCAAGTCAAAGACAGGTGCACTAGTGACAGTTGCACCAGTAACAGATAAGTTTGTACCCTTCGTTTTGGCACTAGAAAACGCTCTGGCTTGGAAACCTTGTGAGAGATCACAAATACGACAATAAAGTGATGGTATTGAATTAAAAGATATTAGCATACTTAACCACCTAAAGAGACATTGGCAAGAAGCAGAAAGCAGAAAATTGTGGGCAGAGGAAGGATGGTCATGGTCATGTTGAGGAGAATCGCTCTGTGGGATGAAGGCAAGGTCTGGGACTTTCGGAATTTAGACGATTTTCGACATTATTTGCGCCATGTTCGCACTTCGCACCTCCCGGCCAGGCGAACAAGTTGAACCACACACCCTTTGAGTTCAATCTTCGGTTCAATTCCCCTTCTGTCGAAAGATCTTACTGCAAGAGATTAAATTGCTATACAGTTGTAGATGAAAGAAGAGAAGAAAGGAAATAGATGAGATGAGATGCGATATGAGATGAAATGATTTATTATATGATTTGTTATTATTGTTACGATTTAGTAAAGGAGTGCAGTAGCATATTGTTGCTTACTGTGTCATGTATGGAGGAGATAGAGTAGTTGTGGTGGAGTGTCCATATTTTCTTTACCTCATTTGGATAATCTACGCGTATTGCCTATTTTATGGATATGATTGAAATAATGTATTGTGGGTAGTGAAAAAAGTGCTAATTATTCACACTTAATATTCTCAATATTGTATACGGTTATTCATTAAATTAAACAAAGCTTTGTTTCTATGTTTAACTTATTCAATGTAATCTACCAACGAGAATACAGGAGCGCACTGAAGTGGTCGCTGCTGTTGTCTTCTCATCCCACAATTTTCTCTCGTCATCATATGCTGGTATATTAGAAACGATCAATCCGTAAGCTAGTAGGCTTATTCAAAGCTCCAATGGAGGAGGTTGAGAAGGCACTAGGAGAGAGAGAGAGTCCGAAGACTACACAAACTGGAGAAAGAGAGGCACAACAGTCTCAAGGAGTAGCTGAACAAAAGAAGGGGCACCGCCAAAGAACCTCCACAGACAGCCATCTCCACCCACGACCGAAGCAATAAAACACAATATGAAGAGGACGATCGCGCCGCAAGTCACCTAAGAAGACTTCGGGGCTTGGCAGGGCACTGCTTCAAGTGCTTTTGTGGGCTCAGCATGAACCCATCCGCAGAGCTTGGTGGTACCCATGAAAACAAGTTGACATCTCTTCTGCTCTAAGTGCTAACTCATTAGGACGATGGTGATGTATCTCGTAGAAGGTAGGGGTGTCCCGACAACTACACAACAATCACCCATAGGAGTTTCGCAGCCAGCATCTGCCTCTAGGATGATTCCATCACAGCAGGTTGTTGATTTAGCTTATCCTCAAATGGCAGATTATTCTCAGAATTAGAAGCTCATGCTCAACATGCAGGCAGCTTCGATTTGACTCAATTGTTCTGAAGTCCAAAAACACTTCAGCTTCGCGTTTGTGCTGAAAGAAACTGGCGATCATGACAAGAAGCAGTTTCTTCTCTCAATAAACTGTTTGTTTCTTCGCCAGACCAAGAGAGCGTTTTGGGTCAGAAGGAAAGGGAAGATTTCAAATAGTATCGAGATGTTGCTCGCTTCAGTGGGAGACTCATTGAAGATATGGTCTTCCAATGAATCTGATCCAAGTTCTCTAGTCTCAAAAAGCAGATATGAATCCAAGAAAGACTCTGTCTATCAAACTGTCTCTTGGAATCATACCAATCAAGTGGTTGCCATAGGAGGAAATGATCCTAAAGTTGATATAATTCAAGTCAATAATGGTCAATTAATCTCTTCATTAACTTTATCTGAATCTAAATTAAGTAATATTCAAGTTCGTGCAGTAGCTTTTTCACAGAATTCTCGTTATTTAGCCTGTGCCTTGGGTTCACCTATTCAATTATGGGATATGAAGAAACGACAGATAAAAGCTGTTTTCACAGGTCATAGTCATCCTATTGTCTCTCTTGGTTTCCTACCATCAGGAGAAGCCTATGCAGCAGATGCTTCTGGGAAAGTGAAATTATGGTCAGCCAAATCATCTACAGCAGCAGTTCATGAACTAGTAGATGATAGTAGTCAAGAAAGTCGATCAACTATTCAACTCTCTTGTATGGCAATGTCTTCTATTAGCCCTGTGTTAACAACAGGTTATTCAGATGGTAGTTTGAAAGTCTGGGATGCTCTAACAGGAAGTCATGCTGATACCCTCTTGCGTAATCAACGCTGTCATCGTGATCGTGTCACAGCTATTGCCTGTTCTCCAAAGAACTCTCGTTTGATTGCTTCTGTGTCATTAGATGGTAAACTATCACTAATCGATACAGGATCAAAGACTATGACGGATGTCTGTGCGGGTTGTCAGACCGAGGAGGTATTAACAGCTTTGTCCTTTCATGAAGATGGTATCCATTCTGTCGTAGGTACTACAGAAGGAAGAATCATACTATATGATTGGAGGAATCTTGCGCATCCTATAGTGACTATACCTGCACACAGTCCTCGAGCTGTGAATGCTCTTGCCTACCAGGTAATCCATCACGTTCACTTCTGCTTGTTTGTCTCGCACTCATTAGGTAACTTTCCCTGCATTTATAGGTTAAGGTGAGAACTTCTTCAGATTCGTTTAGTGTAGCTTCTTCGTCGTCAAACCTTGTCTCGGAGACACACCAGCGCAACTCCTCGATCACCCCCACTTCTTCTGTAGCCTCTCTATCTGCCAGTGCCAACTCAAGGACTATTCCCGATATGAAAGGAACAAGTCTCTCTACTGCTACTTCATCTTCAGCTGCACCTGCAACATTACCTGAGACGGTATTTGATGGCCGTCGGTTAGTGCTGGCTCCTTCTCCACCTCCCAAGATTCGACCCACCACTCCTTCGATACATCAAGAAACGAGTATGGGAGTGGCGCGGCCACCTCCTTTGCCACCGGCGTTGCCAACATTGTCTCAAAGTCACAAAAGCACCGAGTCCACCACTGCTTCTGCATCTATGGGTACTGTTGCTCTTCGACAGTCGGCAAAGAGCGAATCCCTGTTCGACAACCAATCGCTGGATGACCAAATACCCCCAACCACACTCTATGATGAAAGAGTGAAAGCATTTCTTGATGTGGGATTGGCCAAGCCTTCCCTTCCCAAAGTCATCCAAGAGGAGAGATCCACAGTAGAACGAAACAATGAGAATTCGGTGGATCTATCTCTTCGTCAATCTTCCTTGCGTGCTGAAGTCGAGAGATCAATGAATGAGTCAGTAGGGAACAAGAGTTTTAGGAAGAATGTGGGGTCTGAGTTCATAGTGTCGCCGGTACAAGAAGAGATCCGACAAGCAGTGCAGCCCGTGACGTCGAAGGAACTCGAAGATGCACTTGACCTGTTGAGATATGATATTCACATGGAAATGCAAGAAGTGATCAAGGAGCAAGTACGGCAGTTTGTAATCGCCAAGGTTGGTATCTTCCCCTTTCCCATCACGTCTGGAATGTTATTGGGATTTGGTTTGCTTTAGGAGGAGACGGCTCAGTTAGTGCGAGAGCTATCGATGCAATTGGCGGATCTTCTACAAGCGAATAGAGAATTGCGAGAAGAGAATGAGAAACTTCGTCGAATCTATTAATGTTATATTTACAATCTGATTCACTCCCTTCTCTCCCTCCTTCTCTTCTCCTCTTCTCAATTTGTTTGTCTTTCTTTGTCCGTGGGTGTGATGATGTAAGTAAGAAAAAGGAAAAAAGATAGATTTATTGCTTCTACATGTGCTATTCAGCATTAGGGAGACCTTGTCTTGTTCGAAACGCTTGAATCAGTTGGACTAACGCGACGATGACGACAACGAGTGACGTGGCGAAGAAGGTGAGATACCACCACCCTCTCCGATCCCTCTCTTGCATCCGCTCTTCTCGCTCCTGTTCCGCAGCATCGATAGCCTTCCTAGTCTCTAATTCAACGGACTCGATCACCTTCCTATTCTCAGTTTCTTCATGTGAGAGAGTATCAGTTGATATGGGGGCGACAGCAGAAGTAGTTGGCGAAGATTCGTCGTCAATAAGAGGACGAGGCAGTAAGGCGACTAAGCGCTTCACTTCCTGCGCCAATTCTTGGATAGTGCGTCCATCTGCTGCTCGTGCATCATTCAAGAATGCCTTGACTTCCTCCTCTGAGAACCTCTTCCGGGTTTTCCTCTTTGTCAGTAATGACCGCCTGTTATCCCCTCCTTCCACTACTTCATCTATTGCAACAACACGCTTCCCACCTCCTCCTTCCTTCTCTTCTCCTTCTTCTTCTTCAGCTCTTTTCCCGTCTTCTCTTTCTCCTCTCTATAAGTCAATGATAGTGGAAAGAAAGTTAAGTTCCGTTGAAGTCAGATGTACAGTAGTGGGTATGGGTACCTCTAGCATATTGATCTTGACCTCGTATGCCTTGAGTAAGCTTTCTGTATGACGTAAACGACGTTGTAACTTAACTATTGTCTGTTCTTCTGACTCCAGTGTCCCATTAGAGGAAGATGCTTTCATCCCTTCTTCTTCTTCTTCTTCTTCTCCCTCTTCCCCCTGCTGCTGCTCTACTACCACAGCTACCTGTCCAACGGACTTCTCTGAAGTAGAGGTCAAAGTAGAGTGTCTTTGTCTTTTTAGTGCCTGGGCAAGCTTTGTTCTCACATCAGTTGCTTTGCCCACGCTACTGCCTGCGCCTGTCTGCTGCTGTTGCATCTGATCAGACAAAACCTTGGCCAAGCGATCCTCCAGCACTTCGTTCCTCTCTCTCAGATCTGCGTTGATCTCTCGAAGGCGTTGAAGATCTGCTTGTGCTGCTCGTAACTTAGTTCTTAATACCGCCACATCAGATGCTTTAGCCTTTTCAAGTGATTCCCGTAGTAAAACATTTTCTTGTTTCAACCTCTTCGCCATGGCCAATAATTTACTACTACCACCACTACCACCACTACCACCTCCTCCTGTACCACGATCAATAGAGGAAGTGAGAGAGAGTACAGAGATGTTATCATTCAACTCGTCAGACTCAATCGTCTCTGCTGCTGTTGTTGTTGTCGAGGCATTATTAGTAATAGGAAGGTTGTTGTCTTTCATGGGGAAGACAGACATCTTAGAAGAGTGAGTAGAAGTAGGAGCAATCGTAGCAATAGTAGAGATAGAAGAAACACTAAGCTGCTGATTGTTTAAATCCATTCCTTCCTTCTCTCTTCTTTCCACAACACAATGTCCTCCTTCGAAATAACGCGTTTTTAGTCAAAAAGCTGTTTTCAAGAAGTTGTTTCCAGCAGCAGTTTCACTCTTGTAGCGTTAACTTAATAAGAATGAAGAGAGAGGGTTCGTTGCTTCTGCTGCATCTGCTGGTAAGTATTGGAGAAATAGAGACTACAATACAATACGGAGTAGTAGATTAGATTCATACAGAGAAAGTTCGAAAAAGATATATTGATATCAGTTATTAAGGAAAAGTGATCATTGACTAGAGAATTCCCCGATCCCCTTATTGTTGTCAAGCTATTATATTATGCCTTTAGACTTCATTTCCAGTCAATTAAAAGCTTTCCGTGCGCACAATGAGAATGGTCAGAAGGCCTTGGAGGACTACTCCAAGGAGTCACCATATGAGCGTACAAAGCGTGAAGTTAAAGAAGCGTTAGCTGAGGCAGAGAGATATCGAGTGTCAATCTTGAAAGGTGTCACGACTTTTGGTGAGTGACCCACACACACTACACACACACTATACACCCTATACACGCACACTACACACACACTCTACACACTCAATGTATACCCTATACACACCTTCTAGCTACACACTCTACACACTCAATGTATACCCTATACACACCTTCTAGCTACACCCTATACACACTCAATGTATACCCTATACACACCTTCTAGCTACACACTCTACACACTCAATGTATACCCTATACACACCTTCTAGCTACACCCTATACACACTCAATGTATACCCTATACACACCTTCTAGCTACACACTCTACACACTCAATGTATACCCTATACACACCTTCTAGCTACACCCTATACACACTCAATGTATACCCTATACACACCTTCTAGCTACACACTCTACACACTCAATGTATACCCTATACACACCTTCTAGCTACACCCTATACACACTCAATGTATACCCTATACACACCTTCTAGCTACACACTCTACACACTCAATGTATACCCTATACACACCTTCTAGCTACACCCTATACACACTCAATGTACACTCTCTACACATGCTCTGTACACTTTATCCCTGCAGTTTACCTTCCTTCGGTATATCCTCACGATTATCATCCATGTCACTATTATTGTCTCACTATTGTCTGTCTCCCTCCATCATCTCTCTCTCTCTCTATCTCTCTATCTCACTCACTCTCTGTCTCTCTCACTATGTTAATAGCTGGATTGAACCCCGAGGCAATCATAGCAGCTGCTCAAAGCATGGAAGAGATTTACTACAAGAAAGGTGATATTATCATACGACAAGATGATATGGGAGACTCATTTTATGTCCTTGAAGAAGGTTACGTCTCTGTCACGGTATGGCCACCTAACACCACCTCCTCCTCCTCCTCCTGCTAACTCTAACGCTCCTATTGTCGTGATATATGATATATGATAGCGTAAGACAAATCCAAAGGATGCAGATGAAATACCACGAGAACTCTCTCGATTATCTCGTAATGCTCATTTTGGTGAAATCGCATTATTAACAGCTGAACCTCGTTCAGCTACAGTCACTGTATTAAGTGAAGAAGCAAAATGTTTGAAAATGACAAAAAATAATTTTGAAGAATTATTAGCAACAACCAATAAATTACAAGCAGAAAGTCGTCGTCAAATAGGACGTGATGTATTAGATACAGTACCCTTATTTAAAACATTAACAACAGTGAATAAACGTAAACTATTAGAAGCTATGTTACCTATGACATATCTACCAGGTTCTTATATATGTCGTCAAGGAACAACAGGCAATACTTTCTTTATCTTAACAGAAGGTAGTTGTCGTGTGACAATTAATGCGAATGATCGTACAGAACGTGAAGTTGCTATCTTACGTGCTGGTGATTTCTTTGGTGAAGTTGCTTTAATTGAAAGTTCTAATCGTAGAACAGCTAATGTTATTTCGAATAATACTGTTTCTTGTCTTACATTAAATCGTGCTGATTTTAATCGATTATTAAGAAATTTAAAAGTTAAAATTATGGAACATCAAGCGATGAGAAATAGTCAAACAAAAGATGCTAAACAAGAACAAGATAATGGAGGAGGAGGAGGAGGTAATGGTGGAGGAGGAGGAGGAGGTGGTGGTGGTAGTGGTAGTTATGAGTCAAGACATGTCTCATCATTATCACGTAAACGTCGTATTTCAGGGTATAATACACATGGACAACGTGATGAAGTAAGAATTGCTAATTTATTGAAAAGATTTGCTAAGTTTACAACAGAAGCATTATGGAATTCTTTATATTCTCGTTATTATCGTGATTTATTATTAGATAATACCAATAGTAGTAAGATGTCAGAATATGGTAAATTAGCATCTTCTATTATGCGATCACATCATAATACCTCCTCCTCCTCCTCCTCCTCCTCCACCACCACCACCTCGATCAATGGTTCTACCTCTTTGATGACTCCTTCAGCCGCAGCATCATCATCATCATCGTCATCATCATCCTCCTCCTCCTATTCGAGTGGATTATCACGTGCTGAAACAGTAAAAGCTATAACAGAACAAACTTATCGTATTTTAGAATTAGATTGTGCACGTCGTACTAGTGCAGAACATGCTTTTATATTAGGTCTAATGAAACAACGTAACCATATGAGAGATAAACTATGTCGTGGTTGGCCATCTCATCATTACTTGGCTCTCTGTCGAAGATTGAAAATATTAAGAATTAAACCTTTTCGAAAGATTGTTGAAGCAGATACAAGAGGAACATCTGCTTTTCTTATTTTACGTGGTGCTGTTCGTATTTATGGTAGTGTTAAGAGAGGTGATGGTAAGTAGTACAAGTACAGTGGTAGTAGTAGTAGTAGTAGTAGTAGCACCTCCTCCTCCTCCTCCTCCTCCTCTATAATGATTATGGTAGACTAATGAGTGTTGTGTTGTTGTTGTTGTTGTTGTTGTTAACTTAGCTCAAGCCAAGGCTTTCTTTGAAGAAGACCTCTTCCCAGGAGAGATTTTTGGAGAAGCTGCTCTCTCAGGCATGCACACACGACTTATGACAGCGGTACGATACCACTACCTCTAACACTACCTCTAACACTACCTCACCACTGCCTCTACCTACCCTACTATTACTTTACCTTACCTCTAACACTACCTTCTACATGCATTACCTCTATGTTCCCTCTGTACTACCACTACCTCTACCTACACTACTTCTGTCACTACCTCTCTCTTGTTATGTTAATGGTGTTGTTGTTATGTTAATGTTATTCCGTATTGTTGTTATGTTAATGTTATTCCGTATTGTTGTTATGTTAATGTTATTCCGTATTGTTGTTATGTTAATGGTGTTGTTATGTTAATGTTATTCCGTATTGTTGTTATGTTAATGTTATTCCGTAATGTTGTTATGTTAATGTTATTCCGTAATGTTGTTATGTTAATGTTATTCCGTATTGTTGTTATGTTAATGGTGTTGTTATGTTAATGTTATTCTATTGTTGTTATGTTAATGTTATTCCGTAATGTTGTTATGTTAATGTTATTCCGTAATGTTGTTATGTTAATGTTATTCCGTAATGTTGTTATGTTAATGTTGTTACAGATCTCCATCACAGCAGTGGATCTAGTGGTAATAGATGATCAAGACTATATGGCAGCACAAGATCGTGATACTCAACTAATGGGAACAGAAGAACGATCACGTTATCTCACTTCTATCTCTCTCTTCCGTGATTGGGATTCTTATAAACTGATTCGATTAGCACATGCTCTTATACAAGAAGAACTACCTAAAGGTAGTGTGTTAACTTCACATCATACAGTGAGTGTTAACTTAATCTTCATAGTACAAGGACGTGTAGATCTAGTAGATAGTTTAGAAAAGAAGAATATTATTACAACCTTATCCAATAATGATTATTTAGGAGAATCAGGTTTATTAAATCGATTTGTCAAGGCATTAAATAAGAAAGTTAATGAAGAATATTATAGTATTGTAGCAACAAGTCGATTGGAAGTGCTTATCTTACCAGAAACAGCTTTTCATTTGTTACTCGATCAAAAGGATACGATTGATCATCTTCGTAATGCCTTTGAGATTAAGATGCAATGGAGAAGAGATCGTGTACAAACGATGAAATGGGAAAGAGCCAAAGTTCGTAAACAATATTATCTTATGCATTTAGAAGGAGCTAGACTAGACCTACCCTCCTCCTCCACCACCACCACCATCTCCTCCTCCTCCTCCTCCTCCTCCATACCTGTTATGACTACTACTACTACTACAACTACTACTGCTGGTAATACTTCCTCCAACACTATTGCTATGATGAACCATGCCCCTCCTCCTCCCTCTGCTACCACTGCTACCACTACTGCAGTGGATGTGTTGAGAGGGCAGCGCAGCTCATCTACCCCTGCTACCACTGCTACCACTACACCTCCTCCTAACATGAAGAGAAGTGGAAGTGTTGCTGTGGGACGCAATATGAGTAGTTTGGTAGAGATTAAAGAAGAAGATGACGAGGAGCAGGAGCAGGAGGAGGAGAAGAGAGGTAGTAGTGATAGTAGAAGAGGTAGTAGAGGAGGTAGTTCAGGTCGACTGTCTCCTCTCACTGTGACTGATCTTCTCCCTCCTCCTGCTACTACTACTGCTACTCCTCCTCCTGCTACTACTACTACCACTGACCAAGACACTACCTCTTCTACCTCACCACTACCTCTCCCTACCTCTCCTATTGCTACTACACCTCTACCATCTGTCCTCCCCACTGCTTCTTCTACCTCCTCTTCTCCTATGAGGTTGTCTTTGTCAGTGATGGACTTGGCCTATCGTGCTGCACTAGTCCATCCTCTGGATGATCGCCTACAAGATGATGCAGTCTGGCAGCAGAGACAACAGCCAATAGTGAATCATCAGCATAAGAAGAAGAGACCTGCTTCTGCTTCTTCTGCTCTATTAGCAGGAGGAGGAGGTGGTGGAGGAGGAGGAGGAGGAGGTCGTGTGCAGTGTCTGGATGACATCCCCGGCCTCTTCATGGAAGACCTCGACATGCTCATGGTCTCCTCCTCTTGTCGTGATGCTCGCAAGGTTGAACGAATCATCCAAGAGTCTGTCATGTTATCTCGGAGATCATCAGCAGCAGCAGGAGGAGGAGGAGGAGGGAAAGCTATGATGGCTACTACCTCTTTCTCCTCCTCCCCCTCCCCCTCCTCCTCCTCCCCCTTGTCTCGTCCTCTCTCAGCTAGCATGACCAAGCCCAACAACAACAATAAGCCTCACTTCCCTTCTCTGCTCAAAGACTACCGCAGTGGTAACAACAACAACTATCATAACCATCATGTGGTCAATGAACAACAACGAAGAAGAAGACGTAGTAGACATAGCTTCTCCTCTCTACCAGAGAGGGAGGAGGAGGAGGAGCAGGAGGAGAGAGAGGGTAATGGAGCAGGAGGAGGAGAGGAGGAGGTAGACGACGGAAAGAGTAGTGTACAATTCTATGTGCGTAGCTTACTACCACCAGCTACTACCACTGCTACAGCAGCAGTACCATTGAGTGGTGCACCTCCTCGCACCTCCTCCTCCTCCTCCTCCCTTCTCCCCACTGCTACCTCTCCTACTCCACAGAGACGACAAGTACGTGTCAACATCCCTTCTGGTCTCGTCGCCTCTTCTCTGGAGCGCAAGGCTAGCATTCAATTGAAGCTCTTGCAAGCTCACCAACAACTCTTTCAGAAACAGTTTATTCAACAACAAACTACTCAAACAACAGGTGTGACCCCCCTGGACTGCTTCGTTGAAGACTCTGCCACTGCCACTGCTACTGCTCCAAACACTGCCAGTGGACAGCTTGGACTGACTGTTCAACCTGTGCGACCCAAATCAGCTCATGCTGGAGTAGGAGGAGGAGGAGGAGGAGCCGTGGTGGTGAAAGGAGGTGATGCAGCTAGCAAGAGACGATCTCAGCCTATGAGTCTTCCCTCGGGACCGAGGTTTGCCTCTGCTAGCAAGGGACCTCTTATCCAGACTCACCGCCATCATCGTGCTCCTGACTCTCCTCCTCCTCCTGCTACTCCTCCTGCTACTACTAGTACTGGTCCCTCTCTATGGATAGGCAACTCCTCCTCTGGTACAACTCGTTCCTCACCACAGACTCTACCTGTGCTCTCTCGTGCTAATAGCCAACCCAACGGCTCTTTCTAGACCGTAACTATTGGGTAGCAATCAACTAGTCTATTGCTACTAGACTAGCTATTAGAGAAGAGACAATCAAAATCAATCCAAGTCGATCATATTTTCTTATTCTATTCTGTGCTATGCTATACTATTCTACCTCTACGCTAAATGCTAACGCTACAGTATACTTGGTGTGTCATAGTGTGTCATAGTGTGTGTTGTGCTATGGTGTGGTGTAGTGTGATGTTAACATGACGTGATATGATATGATATGATATGATATGATATGATATGATAGAACATGATGTGGGATGACTTTACAGTATTTGCTGACTGACTGATTGGTTATCATCATCATCATCATCATGACTCGTATTTCCTCCATATTTATTATCAATTAAATATTTTTGTCTATAGTATAAGAATCATGTGTATATAATATAACCGATAAGATGAACTGACTAACTTAGACCAGTTTAGTTTACGATACACGCGCGCATCACAATAATAGTTGCTGTTCTGTTGTGAGAATGGTTACTGAAATACGAAATTCCGAAAACACGGTTTGTGTGCTGCTGCTGGTGTTGTGTGTGTGGTGGCTGCGGGTGGCTGGCGCTGTTGGCAGTCAATCAATCATTCATTAGTGTTGGATCACGACCAAAAGAAATGGGAGCCTACAAGTACCTTGAGGAGCTGTGGAGAAAGAAGCAGAGCGATGTCATGCGCTTTTTGCTTCGTGTGAGGTAAGAGGAAATTGTTTTTCCAATATTATTATTAATTATTTAATTGATGATTATTTGTTGATGTTTTGGCTGTGATTTATCAGAGCATGGCAGTACCGTCAGGCCAAGAAGGTTCAGAGAATTGCTCGTCCTACTCGTCCTGATAAGGCCCACCAGCTCGGCTACAAGGCCAAGCAGGTAAGAACTGTTCATTTATCTTCTCTAGGTGTCAACCTGTTCCCTTACCCTTTTGGGTATTGCATATATAGGGTTACGTTGTCTACCGTGTGGCTGTCCGCAGAGGTGGCCGCAAGAGACCTAACCACAAGGGTATTGTCTATGGCAAGCCCAAGAACCAGGGTATCAACCAGCTCAAGTTCGTCCGCAACTTGCGCAGTGTTGCTGAGGAGCGTGCTGGCCGTGTTTGCGCCAACCTTCGTGTCCTCAACTCTTACTGGATCAACCAGGATGCTACTTACAAGTACTTCGAGGTTGTCCTTGTTGACCCTAACCATGTTGCCATCCGCAACGATCCTCGCATCAACTGGATCGTCAACCCTGTTCACAAGCACCGCGAACGCCGTGGCCTCACCTCCGCTGGCAAGAAGCACCGCGGCTTGAGAGTCAAGGGTCACCGTGCCAACAACACCATCGGTGGTTCTCACAGAGCTGCCTGGAAGCGCCGCAACACCAAGGTCTTCCGCAGATACCGTTAAATCTAATCTTCGGAAGTGTTCTTGTCATGCTCTGCTCTCTCTTGCCTTGTTAGTTGTGATGCTTCACTTCAACGCTAAACAAAATGGTTCCCACACCCAACATTGAACAAATGTTTCAATCGAGTTGCTTTGGTATTATCGGTTTAATGTTCACAGGTTATCGTCATCAAACTTATTGCGAAATTGGGGAGGGCTGTAACGTTTGCTATAGACAGACTCTCCAACCTTCCAGCCCTCAACGTTCTTCATGATCTCCGCTTCTTCTTTTAATTGCTTAACAATAACGCGGTAGTGGAAGCGATCAGACTCCGCCTAGTGAATAACAAGCAGCAAGAGGGTTTGATTAATCAGGTGTGTGATTATCATTCTCTCTCACACAGAATAGAGGGATAGAAAGTTATAGTTAGCTCACCATGAGGAAAGGTACGACACCCATACGATTTTCTCTCCTTTCTTTCTTCAGTCTTCCTCTCAATTGGTTGGTTTTACCCACCTGATGTCAGTCAAGGGAGAGAGAGAGAGGGGGGGGATGCTATGAGATAAATTAAATAAGATAGCACCCAAGTCACTTTAAAATTACCTGATATAAGCCATAGATCATGCCCAAACCAACCATAGACCACATAAACCAGCCAGCAGGGCCGCGATTTCTGCTGCCCTTCTTGTAAGGGATCTGGCAATCCAACCCAACAGCAATGAATTAAAGCCAACAGATATTCCCGTAAAATCTCGTAATTTCTACTCACCTCAGGGTAACCTCCAGGAGGAGGCATATCCTGGAAACTCTTCACATTAGGTTTTGTGGCCATAGTTCTTGTCAATCAGGCTCAATCAAGTCTTCGTTGTTGTTGTCGCGCTGCTGAGCCCATTTGCTGCGCAGAGGCATTTTACGTTTTCGTTTTCGGAGATTCGTATTTTTGAAACTCGTTTGGTTTTCAATTGGGTTGTTATGAAAATAACTAATTATAGTCTTAGAAAAGGAGAAAGGCAGAGCAATCGAAGCTTGACGCTGTTTTGCTAAAAGAATTAAGCTGTGTAGAGGTCAGACACCTCAGCAGTGACAGCTCCATCCTTGATGAAATGAACAAACTGCTCTGGGACTGGCTTCTCAATGATGTCCCCATTAGCATCTGGCCAGCAGAGATTCATCTCAGAGCTCTTGGAGGTGACTACCTTGGTGCTCAGAGAGGAAGTGGGCAAGAAGACTTGGATACCATCCGTCTTATCAATGGCCACAGACGAGACAGCTTCCAAGCAATGCACTTGCATGCGCTGGCTGTTAACCACCTCAACGGAAGCCATGACATTGTCAAAGTAGACTTTAGTCTTCTTGCAGCTGTCCACAGTGATGGTGTTACACTTGCCCTTGATCACAATGGTAGCATCCACACAACCGAAGATATAGACCTTGTCCTTAATGCCACGAAGGTCGATCTGAACTAAGCCTTGAGCACTGGTTTGGTTCTCCACCTCCCATTTGCTGGGACCTTCAAGATAGACGAGCTTGGGTGGGCCTTTGGTGGCGGGAGCTGCAGCAGGCTTAGCAGCGGCTTTAGGAGCTGGAGCAGCAGCAGGAGGTGGAGCATCGCCTCCTTTGTATTCAGCACGCCAAGTCTGCATATCCTTCGTGACCTTCTTCAAGCCAGAGGTAACAGCACCTTCCTTATTCAATTCAGCAAAGATGTTAACAGTAGGTGTGGAGGAGGCAGAAGCTGTGGTAGCAGGTGGCGCTGCAGTAGGAGCAGGAGCAGCGGTAGCTTCACCAGGCTTATAGTCCTTAGTGTCAATTCCCTGAGGATTCCACTTCACTCCAGTGGTGTGATGCTCCTTGACATAGGCCATGAGGTCAGTGAGCAACGTCTTGAAGGTGTCGCAGAAGGCGATCTGGTCTGGGTTGGTCGTGCGGTACTCTTTACGAATTCCATTGGCCCAATAATCAGATCCACCAACGAAGCTCTCAATGAAATCTCTTGGAGCAGGCTTTACAACAAGCCTAGGGAAAGGGAAAGGGAAAGGGAAAGGGAAAGGGAAGAGGTCACAGATATGACAGATGTAATAGCGGGGGAGGGGGGAAAGGGTAGTTACCAGTTAAGACATCCAATTCCCTCCGAGCAGGTCTTGGTATGTTTCTCCCATTCGTTACGCTTCACAAGAGAAGTAGCTGCTTTCATCTGAGCACTGACACCTTGCAGTAGAGGAGGAAGTTGAGCTTGGCCAGGTTCCTTGCACTTGGAAGCCATTAAGAGGAAAGCACGCATCTCCATCCAGGCATCAAAGATTATTTTACCAGCTGCTTCAGCTTCTCCGCCAAGCTTTTTCGTAGCAGCAACAAAGGGATCAAGGGCAGCAGCACAGTATTGATCAAAACCACGAATAGCAGGAGGAAGAGTGACGGCAGCTGATGACTCAGCAGACCCTGAAGACCCTCCTTGAATACCTAAATGTTGTTCAATTTGACCCAAGCGGGTTAAAATTTGTTGTAATAAAGCAGCCTCCATTTGATGAATATTCAGTCGATCTCGGATCTTCTTCTTCTTTTTCAGTGTGAAATGGAGGATCTTTGATGGATAGGCAGTATTGTTTTGCGTGGTATGGGGTTGTTGTTGTTGTCTTGCGTGGGGCACTATAGCAATGAATTGGGTGACCAAGTATAGAAAGGAAGAAGTAATAATAAATAAAAACCAGAAAGTAAGAAGATGGATCCAGCACTTGCCAGTGCTGTAGCTAGAGGAAATCCTGTCGTCTTTTTTGACGTAACTATTGCAGGTGTAGCAGCAGGTAGAATTCGAATGGAACTATTCGCTGACGTTTGTCCTAAGACAGTGGAGAACTTTCGACAATTCTGCTGTGGTGAACATCGAAGAAGTACCTTACCTGTAGGATATAAGTCCGCTCCATTCCATCGAGTAGTGAAAGGTTTTGTTATTCAAGGAGGAGATTTTGAGCGAGGCGATGGTACGGGCAAGTACAGCATCTATGGCTCCTCCTTTGCTGACGAGAACTTCATCCTGAGACATACTGGACCAGGCCTATTGTCTATGGCTAATAGTGGTGTGAATACTAATGGATGTCAGTTCTTCATCACTTGTGCTGCCTGTGACTGGCTGGATGGCAAGCATGTCGTCTTTGGCAAAGTGCTGGACGAGGCCTCGCTGCTCGTGGTTCGGAAAATCGAAAATGTTCCTGTAGGTGCTGGTGATCGACCAAAGCTTCCTGTAGTGATTGAGCAGTGTGGAGAGTTGTAAATAAGAGTAGTAGACTATGTTACAGTAGGTGAGGCTAGTTGATGGAGGGACGATGGCGGACGGCTTCAACAGTCCCGCTAGCAGCGAAAGCTGAAGCTGATTGTGTCAATTCTAGCATATCTTCCTTCTTAAACTTCTTCCCCGTGAGAGGACAAGTTAAGGATGGCACGGCCAATTGGTCAGCTGCTTCTTGGGTCATGAGAGCGCCTGTGGTCTTGATCAACACCACCTTTTGATTCGTTATGGTCTTTCTGTGAATATCCAAGCTATCAGTCAGCTACAAGCTCATGACCCAATGGAGGGGGGTAGGGGGGTAGCTGTTGCGTTACCTCGACACAGGGCATAGATAGCGCACAAAGTGGGAAGAAGAAGTGGTCCCAGGGTCTCTTTCTAGATGGATAGGAATAAGATCTTTTGTTCTTAAAGGTCGGCCAGTGTTGGGACTGGGTGGTCGCTTCGGAGGTTCTTCCAATAGGGTGGCCTTGGCTTGGGGAGTGAACTGAGGCACCCAGGGAGAGACCTTGCGCAGGTGTTCCATCTTGTCATCATGATCTGTATCGTCAATTACCTTCTTACGACGAGTTTCATAGTCACTGCAGGGGGGTTCGAGGGGAAAGGCTTCAGTATTGGATCGTTTGTTAGAAGAGGTGCGACCAGTGCCTTCGTTGAGCTCTAAGAAGCTCTGCACTTCTCGCTCTTGTGCCTTCCTTTCCTCTTGTAAAGCCTCTTGTTCTAGTCTGGCTTTCTGAGCCTCAAAGTCTCGCTGTAGTTGCTTCAGTTCGCGTGACTTGGTGAGGAGGTATTCCAGGATGCTCTCACGACTATAAATATGACCACTAGGACTGACTACTGGCTCTTCAGCAGGCTGCATTGATAGTGCACAGTAGCCAAATGGTAACTGTGAGTCAGTGCCAAGCCGTTGCCTCAACGTACCCATCTCTACCCAGTGAGACAGACAGTGACAGTGAGACAGACTGTAGAGGAAAGGAGAGAGATAGGGAGGGAGCACTACTTACGAGCCTTCGCTTTTTCATGATAAGAGTAATGATGACGATCACCACTATTTTTGGAATGTCGAGCGGGCATTTCTTTTTTCAATCTATAATTTCCTCAAACCTTATTATAAATGGTCGAAAGAGGGAAGAAGGGATGTATTATTATTGCCTTGCGAAGGATATTCATTCAAAAGTCCAATGTCATCATCATCATTCATTGAAAAAATTGAAAATTGAAAATTGAAAAACTGAAAAGGGATTTAGTATTGATAGTATCTTATCTTGATAGTATTGTATTAGTGGGGGGTAGTCATAGTAGTCATAGTAGTCATAGTAGTAAGTGAAATGATGATCAAGAGTATTGATGAGAAGACAATTCATCAACTATGCAGTAGTCAAGTTGTCATCGATCTGGCCACATCAGTCAAGGAATTAGTTGAGAATGCTCTTGATGCTAATGCGACTATTATTGAAATTCGATTACGTAATTATGGAGCTGATAGTATTGAAGTTCATGATAATGGGAATGGTATCCAACCTACTGACTTTGAACATTTAGCTGTGAAACATACTACTTCTAAACTGAAAACATTTGAAGATTTACAAAATGGGAATGTGTTGTCTTTTGGTTTTCGTGGTGAAGCATTAAATGCTTTATGTGAACTATCGGGTAAGTTCACTGTCATAACACGTCACTGTCATCATCAAACAAGTCAAACAAGTCCTAGCCTAGTAGGAAGTAGATTAGAGTTTGATCATCTAGGTCATCTTATTAAACAATCTCCTATAGCTCGTGAGAGAGGGACCACTGTCATTGTAGACAATCTCTTCCAGGCACTGCCTGTGAGAAGAGCTGAATTCTTAAGGTAACCAATCAACAACCAATCAATGAGTCTCTCTCTCTCTATCTCTCTCTCTCTATCTCTCTCTATCTCTATCTATCTATCTCTCTCTCTGTCTCTGTCTCTATCTCTCATACACACTCACTCTCATGTGGTCTATCTATCTCTTATGGTGTCCTGGGTGTCCCTGTGTTAGGTCGTTGAAGAAACACTATCAGAAGGTGTTAAGAGTCATACAAGCCTATGCTCTCATTGCTGTGGGAGTGCAGCTCTCACTGAGTCTGATATCCTCTAGTGGAGCCAAGCAAGTCGTCTTCGCCACTCATCGAAGTGAGCGCTTGGAAGAGAATGTCAGTGCCTTGTTTGGCAGTAGCTTTCTGTCCACACTTCAACCTTTCACTTTCTCCTTCAACTCCTCCTCCTCCTCACCTGCTGCTTGCACTACTGAGGAGGTGACAGTTACTGAGACAAGCATGAATGCAAGTATGAATAGTTATGATGATGATACAGAAGCCTGTACTAAGCTGCTTCAATCTTCATCATCCTCATCATCTTATTGTCCTGCTGTTGCTGTAGTAGAAGGGGGAGGAGGAGGAGGAGGAGTGGAGGTAACAGTGTCAGGTTTTGTTTCAAAAGCTGGACAAGGTGTAGGTCGCAGTGATAATGATCGACAGTTCGTCTTCTGTAATAGTCGTCCTGTAGATCTTCCACGTGTAGTGAGGTGTCTCAATGAAGTGTGGAGGAGGTATGAGATGAAGCACAAGCCAGCCTTCATCGTCTGCATTGCAATGCATTCCTCTGCTGTGGATGCTAACTTGAGTCCTGATAAGAGAGAAGTGGTGCTGCAGGAGGAGGAGGCTTTGCTAGAAGCACTGCAAGGACATATTGATGCACTCTACCAGCCTAGTCGATCGATGATCCCTCTGTCCTCCTCCTCCTCCTCCCCATTACCTTCACAGACCACCCTTGCATCCTTCGTCACCCCATCTCCTCGACAACCACAACAGGAAGAGCATGATTTGGATGAAAAAGAGTCATTGGTAGTGTCAGACAGTGATGTGAATGTGATGGTAATGGAGGAAGACAAAGGGGGAAAGAATGGTCTTGGTCTGGGTATTGCTGAGAGAAGGGAGAGAACTGATCTACCAGCTACAGGTACAGATAAAGGAAGAAGATATTGGTCTAGAGAGGTTGCTGTTGTGGATGATGTTGTTAGTGAGAGACAAGAAGATGTTGACAACAAGCAGACAACGAGGCGGGGAATGATCACAAGGCCAATGACCCTTGCTTGGGACCTTTCCTCTGTAATAGACCAGCATCAGAAATACGCTATAAGTATGGCGACGAAGAAGAGAACTAGCAACAAGAAGTCAATGGATAATAATCGCAATGTGAAGATGCGAGGAGTGAGTGGAAAGAGAGAAGAACAATCAGAGGAAGAGCAGCAGGAGAAGGAGAAGGATAAGGAGGAGGAGCGATATCGTACCCTACAGAAACAAGATTTTCTAGATATGCGCATCTTGGGACAGTTCAATCTTGGCTTTATTATCGCAGAACTGCGTGGTGATCTATACATACTAGATCAACATGCTTGTGATGAGAAGTACAGGTGATACTACAATACATGACTATCTATATCATACTATAATATACACTATACCGTATTATACTATACATTATGCCGTACTATACTATACTACAGTAGTACTATTCTTTGCTATGCTATACCTTCTGTCTTTTTATTTACTCTTTGCGGTGTTGTGATTAGATTTGAGATGCTGCAGACGAATACAAAGATCCACCAGCAACCTATGTTAGTACCGCTAGCCATCGAAGCAAGCGTCGCCCAGGAAGAAGTTGTCCTATCTCATTTGGATCTCTTTACTCAACAAGGGTTCAATCTTCGCTGCGATGATGATGCTCCTCCTGGCCGACGTCTGAAGTTGCTCAGTGTACCATTTAGCAAGGAGCAAACTTTTGGTGTGGAGGACGTGCTTGAGTTAGCCTCGATGGTGGCTGATGGACTGGGCGAACGAGGTCTGCTGTTGCGCAACTCCAACGCCTCGACTGCACTTCGACTACCAAAACTCCTTGCACTTTATGCCTCCCGTGCTTGTCGCAGCGCTGTGATGATTGGTAAAGCCCTTCGCGAAGCTGAGATGGTGCGTATCGTGAGGCAGTTAGAAGGACTTGACCAGCCCTGGAACTGTCCCCACGGCAGACCCACTCTACGGCACCTTGCTGACCTCTCGCATTTCCTGCCCTCCTCGTCTTGTACTGATACGGCGTGAAGATGGAATCTCAAATGATTTGAGGTGACGAAGAAGATCAAAACTCAAAAGAGATGAAAAGGAAAGGAAAGGAAAGGAAGCATTAAGAAATACTTGTTGTTGATATCGCCAGCTAGGAAACTATTTCCTGACGAAGGTCTTGCCCGCGGCGGTCTTCTTCTCTCCTTCGATCTCCGGCACAGCACGATTGAGAACTTGCATCCAACCCGCTACCTTCTTGCGCATGCGCATGTGCAAGTAGGTCTTGGAACCCTTGATGTGATAGTGTAAGTAGTTACGGAAGCCAGTAAGCAACGTCATGACCTTGTCTTTGCCCACGCCAGAGACATGTCGATCTTCCACGGCGAAGGAGACATAGCCAGCGATCTGCTTGGTAGTATCGAAGGGGTAGTTGACGCGGCTCAGTGTGGGAGGCACTTCACGCGAGAAGCTGACAGGGGGAGCATTGCGCACCAATCTCTGCGCTTCAACAAACTCTTGCAAGAAGACTCTAGCAATAGCTCTATCAGTGACGTCGCCGAAGTCGACAGCATAGGTCACAATGATCTTTCCCTCGAGCGAGCTGATGAACATTGGCTCTCGCGGCCTGTACTCCACCACCATGACAGGCAGATTGGAAGACGTCTTGGCGACTAAGGCATCGAAGGCTCGATCCAAAGGTCCTGCCATAACATTACGGCGCAGCTCGCTGACAGTGGTGAGGAACTCGCTGGCAGGGCCGGGCAGTTGATCACAATTGAACTGAATCGCCACGTGGAATCCATCCGCAGGAGGAATCAAGCAGCCAGGATAGAGGCGTTCCAACAGCTCTTGGCTGCCCAAGCTATTAAATGGAATGAAGAAGAGAGATTAGGCATGCCCAAGGAGGAGACAAGGGTATATATAGAATAGACTAGACTAGCTCAACCTCTTGAGTGTGCTGTAGTTATGGATGGCCATGTGCACAGAGACAATCTGAGGGGAGGCAGCATCACAGAGAATCCGAAAAGAGACGTCTAATCATCATTCAATTTTCATTTCCCATAGACAATCAGAACACAGTCAGTCAGTCAGTCAGTCAGTCAGTGTGAGTGAGGGTCACTGTGAGGGGAGGCAGAGGCAGAGGCAGAGGCTGGGCTAACTAACCATCGAAATCTCCAAAGTTGATCTCGCAGGCCTCTCTCTTGCCTCTATATGAGATGACAACCATAGTATGATAAAGCATGAAAGGAGGAGAAGTCATCCATCAGTCATCACTTACTCCAATAGCCTAGGAGCGAGTAGTTCATACAAGATACAACTCTTGGCTTCCAAGAAAATCAGACCCTGGAAAGAATTTTTATTAAGACATAGCAAGGATAAGAGATGTTCAGAAAGAGAAGGAAAGACCATTCTTACCTTGTTCGTAGCATTCATTTTCGTGGATCCAAGGATGGGTACTATAGGCTTGAGCTTTCGATAGGATCATGAGAAGAGCAAGCAAGACCAGACAGACAGAATCTGAAGATTTGAAGATCTGACCTAGTTATTCCATGGATTCCTTGTAATTCCACGATGTCTTTGCTCATCGACCCATATTACTGGACGAGTTTGATACCTGAGCAGTAGTGAAAGAGATGGATGGTAGTAGTAATGTCTCATCACGATCACAAAGTTTGATATTAAAGCCAGGGGAGGTAGGCACCACTAAGAGTGAACAATGGTCATTGAAAGCGAACCAGCTCTTCTCCAATCAGTTGACTACCATCAGTCAGCAGGAGACAGAGACAGAGACAGAGACAGAGACTGAGACTGGGCGAAGTGAAATAGAGTTTGTCAGTCCACGAGAAGCCATTGTCTATCTAGGAGAGATGAAGTTCTCATTGAAGCTTGTGGATGTGGAGCATTCTGTCAGTCATCGCCATCATCTTCCTCTCTCTTCTCCATTAGCCTTCCATCCTCTCACTGATTTGTGTTCTGCGTTGTTCCCTGTGGACTGATAGGAGGCTTATCTAGGAGGAAATGGGGAATTTTCTTGTCAAGGTGGTGTTCATGGACGGTTTATGTTGACAAGTGCTGGTCAAGAGCCTTCGATAGGTCGCTATCCCGTGCAACCGCCCACCAAGAAGCGAAGCATTGATCTTGCCACACTTCCTCCTTCCGCACCATTTGATGTGACCCATAGCCGAGCCAACACTCGGCGAGCTGCTTCGCCTCCATCCAGTAGACCTCCTGCCACTTCTTCTTCTACTGCTGCTGCTTCTGCTCATAATAACAAGGTACAGGAAGAAGTTGGCGTGGCTGGAGTGCGCCTGGATGATCTTCCACTTCAAACATCTGCTCATGATATAACCTCTTTCTTCTCTGGTTTGAAGATTCGGTCAACATTTTTCTCTTACTATCTTTCTCCTACTACTTCGGAGTGGAAGTGCTTGGTGTATGTGTGCTTTGGAAGTACTACTGGAGCATCCTTGGCTATCCAAAGATCTGGAGAGCGTCTCCGCAACAAAGCTCTACCAGTCAGTGTTGCACCCGTAGATGCATGGGAGTTGTATTGTGCGCAGTGTCGAGGTCTGGAAAGTAGTCTTGCCTCGGCAGATTGGATTAAGCTTCCAGAAGCAATGCTCCTCGCAGCATCTCCACGTGAAGTGGCAGAGTTTTGGTTCCGTCATCTTTCTCCGGCGTTTTCCTCAAGGTCACATATATTCAATGATCTGCGAGGTGCTTATGCACGCAGTCTTCTGGATGAAGAACTAAGAATGGCTTGGGACAAACAGGATATGGACGATCAAACCGATCATAGCACTGCTGTGATTGAGCGTTTGAGTGCAATTAGTCGCGATGCTCTTTTGGAAACCCTTAGAAAGCGCGTGCAATGTCTTTGGATAGCAGTGGCGGCGACAGAGGGGGCAGGCAGTTTTATGGCAACCTTTCAACGTGCTGCCTCTCTGGATGAGCATTTCTTTTCTGTTCTATGGAGATTGCAGTTGCAAAGCCGCGTTTCTTCTATGCTGACAATTCGTAATTAGCGAGATCGATTTCACAACGTCTTTTGACCCATGTCATCTGTCGTAAGCATGGGTCAAATGTTGTCTGTGTGGTCAGATCGGCCATTGTTTGTTCATACAAGGTTCATGACAAATAGAGACGAGGAGAAAGATGTACTTGAGCCAACCGAAGAAGGTCGGCTTAGTCCAGACTATCTATCCTTAAGGAAGGCGGTAGAAGCCATGACAGTGGAGCTCGCTTCCATCCGACTCAGTGAGTGTGTGCTGTCTTTCTCTGTATTTCCCTTGTCTGCTGTTTATACTTCGTGATTTAATCGGAAAAATAATAGGAAATGAGCTAAAGGAGATTGACAAGGCATTTGAAGTTTCATATACACGCATGCTAATAATCATGGGGCTGACCTATGCCACCCTCTTCTTATACATGCTTTTGATTGGCGTTCCGAATCCTGCTCTGAATGCTGTTGTGCCCAGCATTGGTTTTAACCTCTCTACGTGGAGTTTACCTGTGGTAAAGACCTTTTGGAGGCATTACTGCTTTCGTAAGTCTGACATATCTGCCAATGAGGAAGAGGACAAAGCCATTTCACCAAATCCGGTCTGAATAGTTTCGACCACCTTAGCTTCAGTTTTCCGTATGTGCAAATAAAAAGATGCTACAAACAATACCCTAATAGTTCGTAATGTGACATGGCTTTGATGCATTTCCCATTTTAGCGTTCATTCACGCCAAATCTAAGACGATTGGTTGGAATCTCCAGTCCCACAATTCTCATAGCAGTTAAAGAGATCAGATGGTGCCATTATTCGAATATAGTGAAGCAGCCAGATGATAAAACCCCAAACCAAATCTTGTATCAACTTCAAGAAGGACTCTTGCTCTGGTTCTCACTGGGTGAGTCGTCGACTTTGCGCTTGCGAAATGGTGAAGTTGCAAATAAATGGCCAAATGATCGGAATGGTCTTGCCACTGTTTTTTGACGGGACCAGTATAGAGAATAGGGTAGAGGGATAGTATCAGCAAGAAATGGATGCTGCAGAGCCTCAATAGATGACAAGCGATGGTCTGGATCCAAAGTTAGTAAACAAGATATAAAGTCTATAAATTCTCGAGATGGGCCACCAAGAACATCAGAGGACAAAAGAGGAGAGATAAGGTTACGAATAGCCCGTGCTTGCTCCAGACGATTCAAATTATGTCTGTTTGGTCGACTAGCTGAGAAAAGAGGAGCATTTGATCGACTAGGATTGTCGCGTAAGAAAAGTAAATCGCTGTATTTTCCCCCAGAGAATCTTGTCCGAGGTAGTGGGCCCAGTAACTGGTCGATTGCTTCTACCATAGCCTCTCGAGTTTGGGCTGTAAATAGAGGCCTCCCTAGAACAAGTTCAAGCAATATCACACCAAGGGACCACACATCGATTGCTGTATTGAACGGAATTCCCAATAGAACCTCTGGAGCACGATACGGCAACGATTGAATTTCAAAAGACTCAAAATATGAATTAAGCTCTGAAAAATGCAAAGTATTGCCGAAATCCCCCAGCCGGATGTAGGCATCACATAGCTCAGAGAGGAACGAAACTGGTCTATCTGCATCTACGAAGCAATTCTCAGGTTTAAGATCTCCATGAATAATACTCTGACGATGAAGAATTGCAATAGCGCAAGTTAAATGCAGTGCAATCCGACGCAAGGCTTTGAAAGCCTTTGCGTCCAACACTCCAACAGGTTTCTTGCCTCTCATCTTTATTCCAAGAGGTCTATTTCGAAGAGGAAGAAGGAATTTAGGTAATAAAACAACATCAACAACAGTATCTTACCTGGGCTTTATTAAACCCTCGGGTACATCCGTCGCAGTAGTCATCGCTCTTGATGGTGCTTGCTCCATTTGTAAGAGATCGATCAATGTGCTTGGGTAATACTTCATAACCAGACATAGATGAGGTCCAAGATAGCCACTGCACATAGATTGAACAACTATATTAAACAGTTGATTAGTACATGACTGTACATAGATAGAGAGAGAGTTTGTGTGAATGAGAAGTATGAGGGTGAAGAAGTCTTACTATAGGAAGGCCCTCGGGGAAAACGACTTTCCAAAGCATCGAGGAATGTCCTCTCTCTGCATCCTAGTATATCATATCCTTTCTTCATCACTTTGATAGCCACTTTCCTATCAAGAAAGATATCATCTGCAAGAAAGACATCAGAAAAAGCACCACTTCCTATTGCTTCTAATAGTCGATAACGTGAGAGTAAGATAGGACCTCGACCACTACTCCAACATAATCGATGATCTTCTGTCATCGAGTATCGATTGGATTGATCTGAACTTGACCAATGCTTGGATGCGACAATCTCACTATGTAAGCGACGTAATCCAATTGTGAGGCGTAGGATAAGTCTTCCAGTGGAGGAGATCTTTGCACTTCGAAGTGATTTCAGTTCTTCATTATTGAAAGATACCATCTTACTTCGACCATTCACAGGTGTGAAAGACATAGCCGTGTGAGAGAGTTAGAATGAGAAGGGAATTGAAGTAGAGAATGAAAACTGAAAAACTAACACTGAAATACTGTTATATGAAATCGAATTAATTTCAAATCATCTTGTTTTCATTTTGCTTGGCTGGTTGGGGTTATCGCACGCAAGGACATAATATTCGTCACACACGCAGCGTAATAATATGTCCAAATCAGTCAACAAGTCACCATTATCCATCGAAAATCAAAAGGAAATGGAAATGTTGGTGGCCAGTCAACAAGACATAGAACAATGTCAATTTGCACAATGGTATAACCTTTTCCGAAATGTCTCCATTAAAAGTGTTATCATACCTTTATCATCAGAATTTGTGAGTTATTTGACAGCAGATGGTGTTTTTATTCCTGTCTCATCTACCTGCCTAGATCATGACCATCTATCTGATGAGGAAGGAGATGATGTTGAGACAGCGGCAGTAGATGATGATAATGAGACTGACAATGAGAAGCAATATAGCTTCCCTGAAATCGAATCATCTATTAGCACAGCCTTGAAAGAGTTTGACCACAAGGTCTTTGTCAAGCTTAATTGGAGTGCTCCTTTAGATGCTGTCTGGATGAATGGAGGATCTATGTTATGCCGATCAGCACATGATGTTTTCTTATTAATCAAGTCTTCAGATCGTGTTGCTTTTGATCTAGAGAGGATGTTCGAGCTCATTCCTAATGCCACTGTGACAGTTCCTCAACAACCTACTTTAGTACTGCGCAAATGGGCTAATCTGCATCCTTCCATGGAATTTCGAGTCTTCATATACAATGGGGCGTTACTTGGTATTAGTCAGCGTCATTGTCATACTTATTTTGACTTTCTTGAGGCAGAGCTACCAGGTCTAGTAGACTCCATAGAACGATTCTGGCAACAAGAAGTGAAGAATCGCGCGCCTCTGCTTTCATGTAATGTCACCATTTCATCTGAACCTCTCTCCCCTATTGTTTGAACTAATCAGTTCTCTGGACTAGATACTATGGATATCTATATAGATCAGAAAAAGCGTGTCTGGTTGATCGATTTCAATCCATTTGGTGCACCAACTTGTCCCTTGTTGTTCGACTGGGGAGACTTTGTTGGTCTGGACAAATTAGAAACACGAATAGTAGAGAGTCGAGATGAAGTTTTGCCCAGCACAATAGGCAGCACTAGAGGACCAGCAGATGTTCATCTATCTGCGGACTTCCCTCGCTTCATGGAAATCTGTAAACAGCAACGCAATGAGCCTCTCTCTGATGAAGAAGACTAAGGAGAAGCTGATTGCTGAATATTTAACTTTATAAAAATGTGACTTTCCAGGCTTGGAGTGTTTTAATATTCGGCGGTGGGACGATAGTGTTCATCATCAATAGTTGTGTAGAGGCGACCATCTTCACACAACTGTTGTGCCCCGCGACGAAGTTGATCCATGGTTATGCGCACATTCATACTTTGTAAGACATTGAAGGTTCTTTCGAACGACAGTCCCTCTAGGCTATGAGCACCTTGCAAGTATGCTTGATATATCTGTTTTGTATAGCACATCAGCGAGGAAGAACAAAAAGAGAAATTGAAAATGAAAGTGAAGCCCTTACCGATTCATTCAGATTTCGAGCTTCTGTGTTCATAGTGTTGTGTAGATTAATTCCATGTCCAGCCATATTTCCCATACTAGGAGCCATACCACGATTGAAAGCGGCGGGAGAACTCATCGAAACAGCAGCACTAGCCGAACCCTGTCACCAAAGCACGTGCGATTATACACAGAAAATGAAACGAAGAAGACAACAAGATCTCACCGGAATAGGACCCTTGGTACGCTGGCAATGAGTCAGCATGACATCTGCCAAGTGGTAGGTGAGCTCATTCCAGTCTAAGATAGGTGAGACATCGTAGACGAGGACATGCACATTATTCTCATATTCACGAAGATTTCCGATGACTTTGACCAAGACTCCATCTCGAAGAGACTTGATCTTTCCATACGATGAAGCATCCTTTTCAATCCATTGTTTACATACAATAGTACCCGTATTATCATTTAATCGGAAAGTGAAGTTTGTACTATGTTCTTGAGGTTCAAGCAATGTACCAACAAGCTTCAACATATGTAACTCAACATCATCCACTTTGTAGACATCATCAACAGGTTGAATGTTAATAATCTGCTTCACTGTCAAAGGAATCAATGATTGTCGATCACGAGACTAAAAGCAAAAATATCAGAAGGATATGATAAGAACTGATCTAATAGGAAGAAGGATGGTTATGGTGGTGTTGTTGTCATTCCTACCTTTTGCTCAGATCGTCCAGCATTCTTCTCTTCTGCCATAAAACCTCCTCCTCCCATCTCTCCTCCTCCTCCTCCTCCTCCTGTAAAACCACCAAATCCTCCCATGGCATCAAATCCTCCACCAAATCCTCTCTCTGTATATTCATATCCTAAAGAAATTGAACAACAAATAGAGAGAGAAAAAGAGAATTAATTCATCATCTCTTAGCAGAGGAAGAAAAGAAAAAGAGTATGGCAGACTAATAATAATAATTACAATTGGCTTACCGTACGACATGCTTTCAATTCAATCTCTTCTTATCAATTTCAATGATGCAGTCTAATCTCTATGATATAGTTGACTGTGACTGTGACTGTGGTGGTGAGCTATGGGCTATAGGCTGTGTGAAGAAGGGACAAGGGACAGCAGCAACAGAGTTCAGTTGTTGGTGAGAGGAAGAAAGCTGAAAGAAAGCGAGAAGAGAAATGAAATTTGAATGAGTCCCCTGATCCGGGAGTGAAGTTAAAGCCAAGTTGTGTGTGTGAGCGTGTGTGTGTGTGTGTGTGTTTGTTGTGTCATGAGGTGATGAGATGTGTTTGATCGTGTTTGACCGCACCAACGCTGACTGTAGCGAAGTCAATTAAACGAATTAATAGCTTAGACGATTCTTAAAATCCTGTACTACTACTACTACTGTTTATTATTTGTTTATTTCTACATCTTTCTTTTATTTAATTATATTTCTAGTTGGATCTCGATCATGTCTCAAGAATGTTTGATGGTTCCTATTAGCATGGGTCTTGAAAATCATCATCATCATCATCATTCTGATACATCTTTTCCATTAAATACTACTTTTACCAATCAGCATCAGCATCCTAATAATAGGGAAAATACAAATGTTAAAAAAGTTGAAAAGAAAAGACGAACGAATTATCGAAGACCTGAAAATGCCACCAAATTAAATGCTGCGGTGAATGCCTTGGTGATGAACCAAAATGCTCCCTTCGGACCTAAAGATATCCGATCGATCTCCAAGCTCTATGGTATTCCCTACAATACTTTGCGTGATAATTACTTGAGGTAGGCTGTCTCATAATCACTCTTGTTTAGCATGATCTAATATAGCCATTGTACTCTCTCCTACAGAACCACTACTGGCAAGCTGACTGTTGGTAAAAGACCATTAAAGAGACAGAAAGCACAAGATAATGATAATAATGATCAAGTCTTGACAGCCTTGAGTGAAGGTAATCCTTCTCAACAGCAGGATGTTGTCTCATCACCTGGTAGCAGTTCTCATGCAGAGGAGGGTGAGATGACCACCTTGTTCCTTTCATCTGATGGATCAGCATCCTCTTCATCATCTGTGTAATATTTTGAGTGCCGTTTTCTTTCGGCTAGTTCATGTGTATGTGTCCATCTGTCATGTGAGTGTCTACTAGTGTCTAGTGTGTGTGTGTGTGTTCTTACCCTGTCTGACATAATGAAAGGTTAGTGTTTGTAATGGCAATTTACTCTTTTTTTTTCAAGTGGCAGAGTCTTAAGCATTATAGAGTCGAAGTCTTTACGTAGCTACAAGATTTACAACACAATGCCCTCATACTTCTGCTGGAACCAGTTCATGGCGTCGTCCTTTGTCACACGGTGCTTGGTTCCGATTCTTCCAGGCTTGATCTTGCGTCTGGCAACTCTGTATCCGGGGCGGATGAGGACAACGAAGAAGTCCATACCGAAGATACCAGTGGCAGGATCGTACTTGAGACCGAGATCGATGTGCTCAGTGATGCCGAAGCCGAAGCAGCCAGTGTTGGAGAAGTTCTTCTTCTTGAGCTCGAACTCCTTCACCTTGAGGGCAAGGCCAAGGAGATCATCAGCCTTAACACCTCTCACCTAAGAACGATAATTAACACAGACAGGGGTAAGAGGAAGGGTAAGGTAATGGTGATGGTTAATGGTTGGTGGAGTGACTCACAGTGACGTGCACAGCGATCTTCTCGTTTCTTCTGATACCGAAAGATCTGACAGTGTATCTAGCTATAATATATTTAAAACAAATCCAATTATTAAGTCAGAAGAATTTAATAAATCCATGTGTGAAGGACTCACCCTTGGAGTAGACAGGCTTCTTCAGAGTGAGTTGCTCCAAAACCTTGGCAGCTCTAGTGAGACGATCACCAGACTCACCAACACAGCAGTTAATGATGAGCTTGTCAACCTTGAGTTGACGCATGGGGTTTTTCAACTTATCCTCTGCCGACATTTTTATTACCACTTGAAAGGGATCGATGTGATAGCCACAATTTATCTCACCAGCCGCACAGAAAGTTTGGGATTTCAGGAAATTCGGGAAGTCGAACAACCATCACCACACGGAAATGCAGTTCCCGCGCAATTTACAACCTGAACTAAAGTCAGTTGAGAAATTATTATCATGCGCTGGAATTGTTTTGTTTATTTTGATCTCTTTATTAGCATGACAACTATAGATAATAATGACTGATGTCAACAGTAAATTAAAGTTAGACTTACTAAGTTTATCTCAATTAAGAGAAGTTGCTTTGTGTGATATTGTTCGTAGAAGTGCAGTCACAGTCAGTCATGACCCTGATGCTCTTTCCACTACTTTGGACCTGCTGGCCTCTGATAGCCTCAACAACTTCCAGGTCTGAGAACTATCCCCACCCCCCCTCTGTCTCTCTCTCTCTCTCTGTCTCTCTGCCGCTTGACCTTTTAAGTAATATGTTGTTGCTATGTTTCTTCCTTTAGCGCCTAGTACTGCTTGCTTTGTCTTTGTCCCTGAGTGAACTCTATTCTATCCCTATTATAGCAGTCTTTCCTTTCTTAATCAATATCTTTGAAAGTCAGAAGAATACCTTGATGTTATCTTGGTTACAAAGATGGTGGGAGAGACCAGACCGTCTGCAGGTAGTCCCCTCCCTCCACACACACACATACATACATACACACACTGTGACTTTTGGTGACTTCTGGTGATGTTAACCAATTGACTGATGTGCTCAGGACTGGCAAAAGAGCAGTGAGACATTGTTATCTCAAGGGATTAGTGGTACTCTGCGAGGAATGGCATCTCTTAAAATAGCTATCTTTGATGGTCTTAGTCAACAATCACAGAGAAAATCAATGACAAGGACATCTTATGATTTTATTCCTCCCTTTTCCTCTACACCTCCTTCTCTTCTAGAACCACTTGAAGAAGAGTTTTCATTTGCTGAAGTGGGTTGGATGGGTCCTGAAGCTCCAATATGGTGTCCAGTCTTATGGTATGTCATTTTAATATTGTGATATTTTAGCATTTTCTCATGTTAACCTTTGTGAATTCAAGGGAAGAGAGTCCTGATGATAGAAAGAGACGTATCTCCTCACTTGTAGGCAGAGCGATTACGACAGCTTTACCTGTGAGTGAACAAGACGAATTAGTTGATCTTCTTAGTAATAATCCTCCTGAAGATCTATTTGAAACTTTCTTATCCTTGGAAAAGGTAATTAAACGACAATTTTCTATGTGTTTATTAGTTTCATCTTCAGCTTATCTCATGGTGTGGTGTGGTGTTGTGGTCTAGACGGAGTCTATGCTGAGGGTTAATCGTGAGGCAATACAGACAGTGGCAGTGACCTGGCTGCGCAGTTCTACTCTGAACACCCTCGGCAAGCAACTGCTTGATAGACTGCTACTTCTACCTGTTAGTTCAGATAGCTTAGAGTTGGTTCAATCTCTATGGACATCACGACTTCGGCTACCAGCAGACTTCTTGTCTCGTTATAGTGCTCATGCTGTGACAACATGTGAGCGACAACCTGATCGACGACTGGTCTCTTGGGTCAGTCTTTTCCTTCATAGGATTTTAAGTGAAGAGCCATCTGCTCTGAGGGATTTATTTAGTGTGCTTCAGTCGTTTTGTATGACCTTCGTGGATGTGAAGGGATGTGTTGGTCTCTATTCCCTTCTCAGGGCTTTGAATCCTGATAAATAGTAAATACTGAGATTTCTTCCCATTACAGCATTAGAAAGGATCTTAGTTGAAGTCGAATCCAGTGTAAGCAGGCATGTCCTCATCAGTGGTGAGCTTGAAGACCTCAGCTTGGAACTTCTCCTCGTTGGCAGCCACGATAGCACGCTTGGTCTCCACCACCACCTTCTTCCTGCTCTCTCCATTCTACACCATTCAACAGATAAACCCAGTAAAAGTGTTGATAGAAAAGTGAGGGAAGTGTGCGAGGTGATAGTCTCCACCTTAGAGAAGCGGCGAGCATACTCGCGGTTTCGCTTGCGCTTCTCTTCCTTGTTATTTCTTCTGCAAGCCATCAAGGCAGTGGATGGTGCTAGAGGTAGTAATGATAGTCAATCAGTAAAAGTAAAGAGCAATGAGCAAGCATAATTATTTTCTACCATGGTGCACAGTGAGGCCCAGCACACGAGCGGATGGAAGGAAAGCCTGCAAAGTAATTTCTCTTATGCATTAGCCAATTTGCACAGCAATTACAAATAGAGAAAAACTTACCACTGCACAATGAGTGGCGCAAAGTAAAGCAACGATCAGCAAGCAAAACTTGAACATATTTCCTTTCGTTATCTGCCCACACTTCCCTTGGACTCGTGGGGGCGGCTTGCCACGCACAACTCTCCACGCATGACAATAATATCTCTTGTTGGAGGAAATGCCCCGCGCAACAACATGATGGAATGCGATGAATCAGAATTTGTTGGCTGCTTGGACTGAAGAGATGAGAGCCGCCATGCATGGTTTTCGAATACTGCCAATGCCAAAACTTAGTCCTTCCATGGCATTTGGAAGAGTGGAGAAATGGCATTGCTCGGTAGGATCTAAAATCAATTCGTACACTCTTCTTCTGGAAGTGTCCACACAGTCTCTGGAGAATATCGCGGAGAGCAATGAGCCCGTACATCTTGACATTGAAATCATAGAAGATATGATTTTACACAGGATTATTGGTGAGGTTGGGAAAGTATATTCAGTTGGAGAGCCCCTGGCTATTCTGTGCGAGGAGGACATTTCGCCCGAGCAATTGGCAGCAGCCAAAGAACTGTCCAAGGTGAAGAATATTTATGAAGTGGAAGGCTTTGCGGCTACAGCACTGTGGCAAGGATACATAAAGAATGGTGGAGCACCACAATGCGGAAGCTGTGCTTGATGATTGTTAGTAGATACCAATTAAGAAGAACCAGCCACAGGAGCTTGAGTGAGGTAGGAATAATGCTGGTCCTTGAGATTGACCAAACCCTTTGAGCGAACTTCAGTTCCCTCAATACCCATTTCCATCGTAATGTAGTAACTGAAGGAATTATTGGCTTTGAAGTGCAACGTTCCGGTGACCACTTGGCCGCGGTTGACTGCAATGGGGTCAGAGAGAAGCAATCTGCACTGATACCAATGAGTACCAGGGCACTCAGGTGCAGTGGATAATACCACAGTCTCTGTTGATCCCAAGAAACTAATGTCAAACCAACCCGCCAGACCATGTAGGATAGCTATTCAAAAGAATGTGACGGATAACTCAGTGTGGAAATGTGTGAGGCTAATGGTATTAATGCTGAAGGGTCTCTACCTGTCTTTTCAATGAGGAAAGAAAAGGGAATAACGAAGTCTTGTAGATCTACGCAATCAACCTCGGAGAAGTCAATATTTTGGACTGTTCGTTGTCGGCTGATTAGAGTATTGGGGTCAATGTAACCTAAACACCATTCAAGGTCTTGGATAAGATGTTGAAACATGAAGCAGACGGAAAATCTGGATCCTACCTACGATAGCTTGCGAGAAATACTCCTCAACCGCTTGCCCAGCTACACAACTAATATCAACTCCAAAAAAGTTGGTGTTCTCCCAAAAGGCAGCTCGCTGACAGTGTTCGCGATAGATCGCGTCGTCTGTGAAGGGGCAGAGCAGGATAGATCCCGTAGTGGGCATCATAAGACCTCCGGGCTTCAGAAATCGATCTCTTGCTACTATATAACTCTCTATCATCCTTTCATGTACAAGCAAGAAGCCAATTGGCTCCGAGATGATGATATCCACCTTTTCAGGGAGTTCTATTTCCTCAATCTTGCCCTTAATGGGCACAAGGCGGTCAGCATAGCCATTGGCATAAGCCAGCTTTTCAGCCACCAAGACAGCATCACTAGCATCCACTGCATACACTTTCGCAGCTCCAGCTTGAAGTGCGAAGAAGGAGAGAATACCAGTGCCAGTGCCCACATCCAATACCACCTTGCCTTCGAAGTCCGAGACATTATTCAACATCGCTCTCTGATAGGTCCCCGTCCGTACATAGTCAGCAAGCATGTTACCTATTAGAAAGAATAAGATAAGTTTGCAGATGAGAAGGAATAGCGACTAGTTAATTGTTCCACTTTCACTCATCTCATACCTTGGTGAAGCAACTGACTATAGAACTGGGTGAAGGGATTGTCTGAAGGGAGGGGATTCCCATCATGAGAGGGTTTGGATTCTCCACTGTGTTCCATTTCTTCTTCTTTTCTTCTTCTACCTTCGAACAATCCAATCAATTCGAACAATCAACAACCAACAGCCAGTAATCGTCACTTTATAATTCTGGGTCTCTGAAATTCTGGGATAATGCGTGTGAAACAATAATAATTGAGAAGAAAGGGATTGTTGCTGTTTGTTTGCTGATTGAAATTATTGAACCAACTTTTGGATTCATTGGAATGGACTTCAATTGGCATGATAAATTAGATGAATTCTTCTATTTTGGTCATGAAAACCTTCGATCAAAGACTGAAGATGAGAACTTTGAAGAGGAGGGCAATGAGAAATCAATCCTCTCCCTTCCTAATGATGATGATGGTGATGATGATGATGATGATGACTTAGAAGACGAAGAAGAAAGAGGATTGAGTATGGAAGATTTATTGTCCTTAAAAGAAGAAGCTTTCAAATTATCTCAAGGTTTTCAAAGAGAAGTCAATGAGAAAGTGAAGATTCTCTATCAATTAGATGAACGAAGACAGTATCTTCAGTCTTTATTAATCGAAACTGAAAAGAAAGGTGTGACTGAAAAACTTCGTTCTTATGTAACATTGAAGTACAAAGTTCAACTTATGACCTTATCAAAGGCTATCCATGAGTTAGAATCATATGAGAAAGTTGAAGACATCCCAACTATTGTTCTTCATATTCATTCTTCTAGTCCTTTCATCCTCTTTCGTAATATGAAGATTTATACCTTATTGAAAGATATTGGCAAAGAGATTAAAGAAGGATTATTAAAGAAGTTCTTGGAGACCTTTGAGAATCATCTATCAGAAGATAGTACACCTTGGGAACGAAGTGTGAAAAGTCAGAAAAGCTCCACTTGGATGACTTTCCTGAAACAGGCACGCAGTTGGTTACTGGCTTATACCCTCGTCACTCTTCTAGTCCCTTCTTTAATGGAATCAAAGCAAGCTGTTCTAGAAGCTTTCCAAAGTGCTGTAGATGAAGCATTCACACCTTTATGGGGAAGATTCTTCCATCATTTGAAACAAGGACGAGAAGCAGGTTCCTCGCAGCAGTTCTTTTGGACATTTGCATTCACACGATCTTTTACACATATGTTACTTGGTCTTTGTGAACATATAACTTCTGCTGATCAACTGAAGAAGTTGTGTGATCTGGATTATGCTAGTGCAGGGAGAGAAATGATTGTGGAAAAGGCAGTGCGATTGCTGCGAGCTCATGTGGCACTCATCTTAGTAGATCAAAGAATAAGCGACGAAGGATTTGCATGTCGCTTGGTAGAAGATGTGTTGGAGTTAGATGAGTGGATGGTATCGTTCAAACCTGCTCTGACTGTAAGCCAAGTGTTCTATGATGCCAAAGCTTTCTTTCATCGATTCCTCTGGACTGAACGAGATTTTATTTTTGGTAAGCTGCGTGATCAATGCAAAGAAACAGAGGCATTCTTGGAAGCATTTAGAGCAGAGGATAATTCTTGGTCATCTTCCTTGAGTTGCTACAGAGCAGTCTATCATTGTCTTTACTTCATCCAAATGTGTAGAGGAAGATATTGTTTTCTACCTCCTGCCGCCCAGTACATCCTCTCTGAGGTAATTATAGAACCTATCTTATGTCTTAGTCTTGGTCTCTTTCTCTACAGAATCCGCAGTGATCCTTCCCTCTTTGCCATATCGATGGGCCGTCGAAAAGGGTTGGATATGGAACATTGTAAAGAGAAAATGAATCAGTTTAGTCAAGCAGTAACATATTTCCAGACTGCTTTGGGAAGTGAAGACAGACGGTGGCCAATGCTGGCTGGAAGTAACAGCCGCTGCAGACGACGGTGGGACATAGTGCAGAGCTGGATGCCCAAGATTCTTATTTCTGATGCTCAGCGATCCGCTGGGTTTTCCTTGGAAGGACTTTTAAAAACTGCGTTAAAGACTTCGGATCGTTTCCAGAGCAAGAAGTTTGATTACCGCGTAGCGGATGTGCTATCCTCGGAAGATTGTCAAGGGCTAAAAGATTGTCTTATTCTAACTCGTGGGCTTGCGATCACACTCGTAGATGTGATGGAAAGGCAAATGGAGCTATAGAGAATAAGATGTTTAAGGTCATAGTTATCTAACATTATGTAAGTGAGAAAACTGCTGCTTCGATTAGGCTCTCATCGCTTGCGAACCACCTTCTTGACGACAGGGAAGTTGTCATCCACACTCACAGCTTTCCTCTTAGGAGCACGTTCATTCCCTTTCTTTACTTTCTTTCCTTCTTCTTCTTGGTCTTGCTCCTCTGAGTCATCTTTGGCTACTTCCTCCTCCTCCTCCTCCTCCTCATCAAGCAAGTCACTCATTGTGTCCTCTTCTTTCTCTTCCTCCTCTTCGCTTTCCTCCTCCTCAGGTGGCATCTATAAGGTGATTGTCACAGCTTGTCAAAAGAGCTGATTTAGCGCAATGTCATAGAAGAGTGAGTGCTAACCCAGAAGTCTGGCTCCTCGTCCTCGCTCTCCTTGGGGACCTTGCTCTTGCTCTTGCTGCCCTTAACCTTCTTCTGCTCATGTTCTTCCTTGAGCCTAAATCAAGATGAGAAGAGAATGAAAAAGGTTGAAGAGGAGTGGAGAGGAGAGAGGAGGATGTGACTCTTCACCTCTTAAAGCGCTTGCCGCTGACATGCTTCTGCACCTCAGCAGGGATCTTATTCAGAGTCTGCTTCGTCAGCACACAGAAGAGCTTCTTGTTGTCTTCTTTATGAGGCACGATGTATGGTTGATATTGAGAGAAGTCATGGTTATACCACTCAAGCGCTTTCTTAAACTTCTTTCCATTGACATGAGCTTCGATGACCTTCACGTCCAGAGGCAACTCATGCTGAGTCACTTCGCACTTGATGCGATTGGAAGGGAGAAGCTTCAGAAAGGTATGCTTCTGCAGTACATCAGCGAGGCTGGGTTCCTTGGACATGGTGTCAGCAGTGTTCCAGACTGTTGTCAAAGTGAATGGAAAGCAAGCCTCCAGGCTAGTACTATTTGCGTGCGAGACAGCAATAAGGGAATTGTCTAAAACATAGTGTAATTGCTCTGTTACAGCACAGCACCACCACCGCGGTAATGTTACATTTACAATGCAAAGTCTTCTCTACTTTTGTCTACTGGGTGAAGGAGATGGATCAGGTTCAGCTCGTGCAAGAGAGGAGTAGCGTACTGACTTAACTTCTTTGTAAGGTCGACCATCACGATCGAGTTTAACCACGGCATACTCTCCCTCAATATAGATCACCACTCCGGTCTTGCCCATATCAGGACCATTGGTCAAAACTACTCTGTCTCGAGAACGCACAGGACCAGCTTGAAAGGGTAAAGTGTCAGGTGGCGTATCGGCGAAGAATATTTCTGTGGACACTATAGGATCATAAATGGGATAGAGATCACCAGCTTTAAGAAAATGATCGTAAGCCAGTAGCAGATGGGCAAAAGACTTTTGAGCAAAAGGAAAATCCTTCTCTTTTGCAGCTGCCATTAGATCATCAAGAGCCAGGTAGAACGATTGCCCTTCAAACGTCATTGCCTCACGAGCAGCTCCGTCAAGAGGATCTGCAGTAGGAAATAGCCCCTCAGCGAGGGTGACAAAAGCATCCTCTTGATCTGCAAGGGTGCGAAGATAAGGAAGCAGTCGTGGCCACTTTTCAGAGAAGAGCTCTCGTTCTGCCTCATCTAAATAGGCCTGCAGCGTCAAGACTCGCTCTTGAGCATTGGAAAGATCTTTTTCGTTGACATTGGAGGAGCGTATCTCATATGGATTGAGCCGTGACTGCTGGCCTAGCTTCTTCAGAATGACCCCTGGGTCTCGCGCATACCGTGGACGAACTACTTCTTCCACCACACGGATAGGCTTAATTTCAGCTGACATAATATCCACTTCCATTGAGGCTGCAATAGCAGCAGGCACAGGTAAGAGTGTGAAACATGCCGCTGCAGCAATCACAGCGAGAGGATTGCACAATTTCATTATTTCTGCATGAACTCTTTCCAACCCAAAAGACTTACGTGCATAAGCACTTTGAATGTCAAGCAGTGGGACAACTTCCACTACTAGACATAGTCCTACCAGACAGAAAGCAAGCCACTTCATCGAGTGAAAGGAGCTTTCAACCTCAATTTGAAGGTCTGGAGCTTTGTGGATTTAGAGATTTGGACGTCTAGCTGTCTGGTCCCGCAGTGGACTGGTGCTGCTGTTGTGGATCTTTGGGGCGATCCAGTTGACAATCATCCCGCCTCTCCACTTCATCTACCCGGTGAAAATCAGCTTTCATTGATTGAAGATGTCCAAATCAGTAGGAGAAGATTCTACACCTCGCTCTTTGAGGGAGATTGTTCAAAAGAAATTTTTAGAAGAAGTCATTGGCTGTGGAAGTAAGTTGATTCATCTGTCACTGATTTGTCTTGCATGATAATTTATGGTTGATAATTAAAAAATTAAATTTTGTTTAGCTGGATGGAAAGTCCTAGTCATGGATAAGGCTGCTACAAGAGCTATTTCTTCGGCATTAACCATGTTTGATATTATGGAACGTCGTATTACTCTTGTAGAGCAATTGGCTATTAATCGTCAACCATTCCCTGAAATGGATGTGATTTATTTGGTCAGTCCTACTGTAGAAGCTGTGAGAAAGATTTCCAATGACTTCGAGAATCGTCAGAAGGCCAAGTATGGCAATGTCCATATCTTCTTCATTGACTCTGTAAGATCCTCCCCCTCACCCCCCCCCCCCCCTCCCCCCGCCCCCCCCCCCCCCCTCCCCCTCCCCCCCCCCCTCACCCCCTCCCCCCCCCCCCCCCCCCACCCCTCCCC